>JABUQX010107704.1:12500-34394 GCA_015478945.1 Trachelipus rathkii
TACAGAACATAAATACCTACACACATTACACACACATATATATAGAGAGTATATATATATATATATATATAAAGAATATATATATATATATATATATATATAAGATATATAAGGTTATATTGCTAAGTATATATATATATATATATATATAAATATATATATATATTATGCTATTATTGAGTTATATTATTATTGTTACAGATATATTATTGTTGGTTATTGGTATTGAGCTATTACACATATATTGTTAGTATTATTACATATATATAGAAAGAAAGAAGAGCAAAGATAGATATATATATATACATATATATTATATATATATATTTATATTATATATATTATTATTATTATTATTATTATATATTATTATTATTACATATTATTATTATTATTATTTATTATATATATATATATATTATATATATATATATATTATTATTATTATTATTATTATACATATATTACATACATATTATTATTATTATTATTAATATCTATATACATACATATATTATATATATATATATATATTATTATGGTTGTTATTATTATATTATAATATACATATATATATATTATTATATTAGCATATATTATTACATATTATTATTGTTGTTACTTCATACATACAGAGTAAAAAGAGCAGCAGCGAAGAAGGTTACAGTATATATATATTATTATTATTGGTTGGTTGCTGTTATTGTTGGTTATATATATATATATATATATTATATATTATTGATGTGAGAAAGAATATTGTATTATTATTATGTTATATATCTATATATTGTTATATATATATATATATATATATATTATTAAGAAAATAAAATATAGATGTAATTAGTTATTAATATATATATATATATATATATATATATATATATATAGAGAGAGAGAGAGAGAGAGAGAATTTCCCAAGGTTTCTACTCAATGCCTGAGTCCCTCCCGTTGTGGTGCACACAAAATCTTGAGGTGTCCTTGCTCTCGTAGGAGGGGAGCGGGGTGCGATAAAGTAGATCAGTATATACATATATATATATAGTATATATATATTATACATATATATATTATATATATATACATATATATATATATATATATATATATATATATATGATAAGAACAGCAGCATAATAGTTTGAAATGGCCAATATATTTACCTATAGAAATCCTTTATCCAACGATGGAATTTAAATAAGGTGTAAACAAAATCCCAAATAAATGACCAATCTAATAACAATAAATTGCTCCTTCTCAAATAATGTTGGCATTAATGGACTCCAAAGAAACAGATATTGATAGCCTGATTCCCCTTTCTGCCTCTTTAACCCCATTCCTTTATATTAGTATATATAGTAGTATAGTTATATGCTATATGGTTATTAGTTATAGCAGTTAGTATAAGAAGATAGTTAGTATATATATATATATATATATATATACATATATATATATATGTTATTATGTTATTAGGTATATATGTATATATATATATATATTATTATTATTGCTATATATATATATATATATATATTATTATATATAAGGTTATATTATATATATATATATATAGCATATATTTTTATATATATATATATATATATATATATATATATATATATATAGTATATATATATATATATATATATATATACATATTTAGTGTGTCATTTTCTATATTCCCATATACCTTTTAAGTTATATGTGACTGCGGTGCATAAAGCAGTTTGATAAATGCATTTTTTGAAGCAGGCATTAGGAATATATATATATATATATATATATATATATATATATTATATATATATATATATATATATATATATATAAGTATATATATATATATTCTATATATATATATATATATATATATAATGCCCTTAGATACAAATCAATAATAAATTACTACACCAACGATGAAGAAATTGCTTTAATGTTTTATGTATTTATGTAATTTAATTATTAAAGCTGATGATTTCAAAAATGGCTTCCATTTTCATTTAACACGTAAGTGTTTTGTAAACAAAAGCCATATTGATTATATATATATATATATATATATATAACATTATTATATAAATATATATATATATATATATATATATATATATATATATATATATATATATATATATATATATATATATATACAGTGGCGTATCCAGGGGGGGCCAAGGGGGCCATGGCCCCCCCCGAAATTTTTCAGATACTAAAAATTTTTAAGTATCATATCCGTTAATAATATAAAGAGGTTAAATTAATTTTATATAATTCGTCGCTGTAAGGAACAAATCTCGTAAGTCCCATTTAGTTAAACTAGACTTGAAGCCATCAGAGAAATGCAACATTAGAATTTCAGCAGATTTTTGAAGAATGTGTAAGCGTATCAGAGCTGGGTATTGAAATTGCTGTACCAAGAATTAACAAGTTCCAAAAATACAGACCCAATATTCCTACTTCCGACCCACAAACTTATTATTGTACATCCATTTTTATACCATTTTTGGATGATTTAATATCAGCATTAGGAGAGAGGTTTTTAAATCATAAAGAAATTATTTCTTCCTTGCAATTTGTCATACCGAACAGGTGTAATGTGCCACATGAGAAGATAAAAGATTGTGTAACATTTTACAAGGAAGATCTCGAAAGCCTAATTGAAGATTTAGTGAAAGCAGAATGGGATTTATGGAAGTTGAAATGGCATCACAGCACAGATTGTCCAAAAACAGCAATAGACACGGACTAGTTTCTTGTTGCAGTCACAATTTCCAAATATTTACATCTTGCTGCAAATACTGGTAATTTTACCCGTGTCTACTGCTTCAGTAGAAGCTTTTCAACATTAAGACTTCTGAAAGCTACTTGAGAAATTCTATTGGAGAAGAAAGACTTACTGGACTTGCCCTCCTACATACATCGAAATATTGACATAAAAACTGAAGATGTTATCTCGGATTTTGCTCACTGTCATTAAAGTTAACAATTTAGATAAGATGATTTTAGTAATTTATATAAATTACTCCCATTTTTTCTTAGAAATTTAATATTTGGTCCTTCCACTTTATATATATATATATATATATATATATATAAATTATATATATCTATACGTATATATATATATATATATATATATATTATATATATATATATATATATATATATATATATATATATATATAGCATATATATACATATATATATTATAAACATATATATTGGGTTACTAAAGAACAATTCCTTTTTTGTCCGGTCCCCGGAAAAATTTGATACGCCATCGTATGTGCATATATATATATATATATATATATATATACATATTATATATATAGTATATATATATATATACTATATATATATATATATATATTATATATTACATACATATATATATATATATATAGAAAGAGTAAAGAGAGAGAGAGAGAGAGAGAGAGTTCAAAAATAAACTATGGAAACATAAAAGTCTGTTCCTGTTTTACGCAGGTCTCTTCTCTCATCATGTATATGTTTGTTTATGTGCTTGGTTTATATTCATTGTCGTCGAAACATTTGATGTAAGCATTGTTTGTTAAATCGTTTGTTAATCACCGATTTGTATCTTTGTTCATCTTTGAACATCTATTTCGCCTACTTATTGTAAAAACTTTGTGATAATAAACAGATGCTGGCCACCAGTGTTGTTCTTTTGCCTTTGAGAGGAGATTTTTACGGTAATTGCTTTTTATTGTGTAGCGTATATATTATATTATTATTACATATTACATATATATATATATATTGGTTGTTGTTGGTTATTATTGTATTATTGCCATTGGTTGTATTATTGGTTATATATATATATTATATATACATACATATATATTATATATTATTAAATATTATTTTTACATATTATTAATATTACATTATTATATATTACAATCATATATTGTTATTGTTATTAGCATATACATAGTTGAAGTTGTTGTTATTGGCTGGCTATTGGTTATTGGCTATTATTGGTTAGCTATTATTATATTATTATATTATTATTATTATATATATATTATTAATGCTATTATTATTATATATATATGTACGTATGTTATTATTAATGTTACATACATATTACTACATTACTGGGTTGTTAAATAGCTATGGCAAAGAGCATGATATGAGCATATATATAAGTATATATATATATATATATATATATATATATATATATATGTTGTTATTATATATATACATATATATATAATAAGTTTAAAGTGTAATATTATACTTATTGAGGTGAATATATGGCGTTTTATTTTTTTATTTATAGTGGATGGTTTCACGTGGCTGCATCAACAACCCTAACTCGTTCTGTTACACCTGTGGAGCTATGCAGTAAAACGACAAAGAAAAATAACAGACATTACTACAAATGTATACAATGCATATTTTGGTGTTAGATTGGGAGACCATGACAAGATATGTCATATGGGCCTCTCACATTGTATGTTCCGTGTTTGTTGAAGAACTGTGTCAGTGGTCACAAGGTAAGAAACAAACTTTTCGCTTTGGAGTGCCCATGATTTGGAGGGAGCCTCAAATTCACAGCGATGATTGCTACTTTTGTTCTTGTAATGTGCGCTGCTTTAACTTCAAAAGCAAAAAGGACATTATGTATACACTTGGTAAGATTCGCAATACGTCCTGTGCTCAATGAGGTAGGAATACCTGTTCCTTCTGCTCCCGAAAATTTACAGTATTTGATGTTTGTGGTGATGAGGGAATAGAGAGTAAATCTTGTAATATAAACAGTAACCAATATGATGTTTATAATCCCGGTACGTGAAGAACCACAGTTTTTCACATAGGACGAATTGAATTATTTGGTGAGAGACTTGGGCCTCTCTAAAGATTCAGCATATCTTTTAGGCTCACAGTTAAAGGAAAAATATATAATAGCCAAAGGGACCCCATCTTCATGGTTTAGAGATAGAGAGGAAGAATTTGAACAGATTTTCTTATAAAGAGACGATCTAGTGTATTAATTTGATGTTTCTGAACTCATGAAATGTTTCAATATTAACTTCAATACAAAAGACTGGCGACTCTTTATTGTGACTCATCGAAAAGAAGTCTCAAAGCACTACTTCCCTATAACTTACTTACCTGTGGGACTTGCAGTCATTTGAAAGAGTGTTCTGAAAATTTGGAGATGATCTTAACAACACTTAAATATAAAGACCATATTTGGACCTTTTTTGGCGATTTAAAGGTACTCTCCATGTTACTAGGATAACAAAGTTGATACACAAAGCATCCGTGTTTCCTATGTAAATGGGATAGCCGTGATAGGAATCAGTATTATATTAAAATAAAATTGCCACTCAAGAAATCCCTACAGCCTGGGATAAAAAATGTACAAAGAGAGAGAGTTTAGTAGATCCAAAAAAAACTTTAACTTCCACCACTTGAAATAAAATTATGAATTTTGAAACAGTAAGTGAAGGCAGTACCAATAAAAATCTAGAGTGTTTTTAATATCTTTGCACTAAGTTTCCTAATTTGGTAGAAGACAAGCTAAAGAAAGGAGTATTTGCCGGTCCAGACATTAGAAAACTTATGAAAGATGATGTACTTGAAACAAAGAAGCTTGGAGAGCATTTAAAGCCGTTGTAAAAAATTTCCTTGGAAACAAGAAAGATCTAAATTACATAAATATTGTTCAAATTATGTTAAAAACGTATAAAGAATTGTGTTGAAATATGAGCATTAAAGTTCAACACGAAAGTGGTTCTACTGTTCTGTTGATGGAGGATTTTTAACAATTTTTTATATTAGAAAAACAATTATTGCGATAATATATTTCGTCGTCGATTAGAGAAGATATACGCTTGGCTGTTCTCTCGCTATTAAATTGATCTATTTTTTTTTTAATTTATTCCTGTATGGCCTCTATGAGATCTACTCCGTTAAGCCGGCAATTAGTTGAACTTCGAGCCTTAGAATTTTCTCGCCATAGCTTCTATTAACTCTATACCTACTTTAGGTAAACATGAGGTAGGGCTTAAAAGAGAATAAGTTGTTCAAAGATATATATTAAATGAACTTGATAAAACTTATAAGGCTTGGTTAATTTAATTGAAGAACATCTGTTAGTAAAGGTTTACCAAAAAGTAGTTTAATTTTCTTTTACCAATTTTATCATTTTATCATTATCAGCAGTGTCTTTTTCACCACACATATATATAACAATTCTATAATGTTATTTTTACTTTACCATTTAACATTAATTTTTATTTATAAAAAGTAAAAAATTATTTGGTTGTTATTGTGAGCTCCTACCCTGCCTACGCCTTATGTATAACCTATGTTTGAAAAACGCTCCGCGGAATAATATAGAAAATATATTACATATTTTTATATAATATATACTCAATATAAGGCTATATATATATGGTCAATGGGGCTGGAACCCTCTTTTGCCTATATATAATTTATACGGCTATATAGAGTTGTTGTATTGTATGTATTGTGTGTCTTATGTTTAGGTGTTAATTGTCTTATGTTGTGTACTACTGTATATAATTTCTAGGATAGATATGAGTGTGGCTCTCTATTTTATCTCTTCCTTGCTCACTCATTCCATTCCACCTCCTGTCTGTTCTCGTCTCTACCCACTCGCACAGCGTACCTCTGTCCTCTTATCGTGGTTCATTGTCACCGCGCATACTGGTGCCTCCTTGTCCAGAACATTTATGTCTATTGGTTTATACGAACTCCTACCGGTGTAGGAGTACCTTGCTTCCCCTTCCCCAAGGCTCTTTTCGAGGGAGGTTGCTCCTAACCAGATTTACTTAAAAGTCGGGGGACACCCTGAGAGAGAGACCACCTATTTTTCTCTTCACTATCTAGCTCTACACACTCTTTCTATTCACACATGGACCAGAGGAGATTCAAGACTACGTCACAATCAATCCGCTTCTATCTCGCACTCTAGATTGCTACAAATCGCATGAAGACACTACACTTAATTATTCACATAAACACTTATATCTCGTATAAGAATTATATATATAATATAAAATATACTAACCTTAATTTAACCTCAGGATGACTATAAGTGAATATGTGTAGTAGTTAAGAGGATATGAAGAGAGATTAGAATAGATGAGAGCTGGAAGTATGATAGATATAAAGTATTTAAGGATAAAGATAAGGAGTATGCAGTAGAGAGTGAGTAGAGAGAGTAGAGAATAGAGATAAGTGAGAAGAGTAATATAGAGATAACAGTAAATAAAAAGAGAAAGGAGAGATGAAGAGTGAGTGGAAAGAGATAGAGTAATGAGAAGATATAGATAATATAGATAGAGAGATAGAAGTTTGAGATATAGGGAGTAATCCAAGATAGAGTTATAGGATGATACATGGTACGAGAGATATAATATATGAATAATGAGATGAAGAGAAGAACTAGCGATATTTCGATTTAGCTGATCTAATATTATATTAATTTTGTTTGACGATTTATATAAAATTTAAGATAACAATGGGGATATGAGTAATAAATATACTACCCTGGGGGTAGCTATCAGGATCATACCTCCTACAGGTGTAATAAAAATAGAAGTGAAAAAAGTGTGGATAAAAGTGACTTTAATAATAAAAATGATTTTAAAAATAAGAGTGATATAAGTATTACCAAATTTCCCCTTACCACCGCTGAACAAAATTCCTTAAATGAATTATCCCCATATTAATTTACAATTATGGGTTCTCCAATAAACATTAAAAGTCGCAGAATCCCTACTAGTTTGTATGATAAGGCAAAGGAAAAGATAGGCAGGTTAGTAAATGCTGGAGTACTTACTCCCTCACACTTACCTTGGGGAATTCCGATTTCGGCACATTCTAAACCTAGTGGTGGAGTCCAAATAGTGGCTGACTTGATATTACTGAACAAACGAGCTGTTTGAGACAACTTCAGTCTCCCTAACCTAAATGACTTTACTAACTTACTTCATGGGTGCAAAGTATTTTTTGTTTTAGACTTAAAGAAGGCATTTTATAACCTTAAAGTCCACCCTGATTGTCAAAATTTTTTAACTATCAATACTCCTTTTGGCAGTTTCTCATATACTAACATTGTAGAAGGTTTCCATTCTAGTCCTACTGGCTTCACAAAGTATATATCATTAATTCTTTCTAAAATTCTTAACATTTTTATATATATTGATGATATCCTCATCGCTACTCCTACTCATGAGGAACACATGAAGATTTTAGAAATGGTACTAAACCTGTTAAAAGCTTTTAATTTAAAACAGCGCTGCTAAGTGCCAAATTGGACAATCTCGGGTTACATATTTAGGTTTTGATGTGTCCGAAGGCTTCATGCTCCCTAATGAAGATAAAACCATTGCTATTATGAATAACCCAAAACCCAAGACTGTCAAAGATCTGCGTTCTTTTATAGGTAATCTAAATTATTTTCGCTCTTCTCTTCCTGGTATTTCTGAAATTATTTCTCCTCTACTTTCCTTTCTGAAAGGTGCGCCGTACTCTCAACGCAGAGTAAAATGGAATCCTGAGGCAGAAGAACTTGAAGAAGCCTTTAATATGGCCAAATTGGCCCTCAAAAATGCTATAACTTTGGGTTTTCCTTCAAATAGTGCTCAAATATCTGTTTTCACTGATGCTAGTCAGACATCCTTGGCTGGTGTAATAGTTTCTACAGAAAATGAAAAAACAGTTCCGCTGGGATTTTACAGTTATCGGTTGAATCCTACTGAAATTGGCTACAGTATATACAGCAAGGAACTCCTTGCCTTGGTTAAAACAATTAAGAAGTTTACCCACATAGTAGAAGCGAGAAAGGTAGATGTGTTTTGTGACAATCTCTCAGTCACAAAGTCGCTTAAAAAAGCGACTGACGCTAATCACTTGCTAGCAAGGGAGCAGCGATACCTATCTCTCTTGTCTGAGTATGATTTGACTGTACATCATATTGAATCAGAAGAAAATATTCTGGCAGATTTTCTGAGTAGAAATCCAACTCAGAGAACCACTGAGTGGCCATCGAATTTGTCCACTCTTTCCACTTCTGCGGAAAAATTAAATATAGTTTCAGCAATAAGCTCTTCTCTCTAGCTGAAACAGAAGTCATTCCAGAAGTAGCCTGTGATGAAGACTTTGTTTCACCAGGTTTTCTACCCCAGCAGAATTCTCCAATAGAGGGTGACAGTTATGCACTTGCATCATTTTTCAATATTTCCGCTAATGAAGTACTTAAGCTATTTCAGTGCAAGATTGACTACAAAGAACTGCAAGCAGCACAAGAAACTAATGTACAACTTCAGAAATATTTAAATAACTAAGAAAATACGGGTCTTAAGCTTACAAAAAGTCTCTACTATTATCAGAGTGACTTGGTCTCCCTAGTCGTTGATGAATCTATTCCACTTTCATCCCGTGTCTTTGTTCCAGAATCCTTTATTATTCCTGTTATTTTTTATTCTCACGCTTTAGGGCATTTTAGTGTTAAGAAAACTTTGGCATCCCTTAGGAAGCGCTTTGTGTGGAAAAATATGCTAAAGTATGTAAAGTAATTTGTACAAAGTTGTGATGCATGCCAGAGGTCTAAATCTTTTCGCAAAATAAGCCTTCCAAATGAATCTTATAAGCCAGTATTTGCCAAATTTCGGGTTGTCCATATTGACATTCTTAAAAGGCCTCAATGCAAAAACTACAAAAGTACCTTTTAACATTGATTGATAGGTTTTCTCGTTATCTCTTTGCTTTCCCTTTGAAAAACATAGAAACCTCTACCATAGTGGAGGGAATTACTAGAGAATTTCTACCCATAGCTGGAGTGGTGGGAACTTGCGTTTCTGATAGAGGGACGCAGTTTACGTCGGACTTATTCAAGAGTGTGTGTGTGAGGAGTTAGGATCCAGGCATAACTTTACCTCAGCCTATACCAAACAGAACAATGGCCTCATCGAAAACTCTCATAGAACTTTGCTGAGATCCTTGCGAGCCATGCTGTCGGATGAGTTGGAAGATATGAAGTATTATTGGCTAGACCTTCCATTGTGCTATTGTGTCTGCGTACTGCCCCATTGGACTCAGAAGAAATCACCCCTGCCATCTTAATGATGGCCAAAAACCAACTCTCCCTGGAGCCTTAATAGATCAGCTGGAGTCCTTCTTCCCCATGTCCATGAAAACTTACGCTGAAAAACTAAAATTATTCTTAGTACTCCCTCTATCTCCAGAATTTTCTGCCAAGAACCCCAAAATATATGTGTCAAATAGTCAACAAGAGGCAAAATTTGTACTAGTTAAAAAGCAACAGTATGGCAGAAACAAACTAGAACCCGTATATCATGGCCCCTATCACATAGTAAAGATATCTGACAATAATTTGCACATAAATAAGAATAATCAAGTGCAATGCGAAAATTTAATAAATGTAAAGCCTTATTTTATGCTAAATTATAAAAACTATTATATACTTCCACATATATATCTTCTATTTTGCTTAAATTAGTAGTTTATTTTAGGATATAAAAACTATTATATACTTTCACTTTTGTCTCTTCTATTTTTTTTTTATTTTAGTACCGTATTTGGATGTAAGATATAAAAAAGTCATATAAGCATCAACTTATATTATCTTATAATATTTAGTGGAATTTGTACTTTGCCAATATTGGGTATAATTACAAGAATTCACTAAACACTAAAAAATTACAATAAGGTATCACTTCAGATTCAGTAGTGGTCCTAATTTGTCGTGCTTGTGAAATCAAGATTTTTAATAATCAAAAATGTAAAGGGTTGGGAGGTAAATTGTCTAATTTCTTAATTTCTTTTCAAGTATTTTTCTATCAACCTATATCTATTCTCTTTACCTTCTACTCACCAATCAATTTACCCTAACTAAGTTTAATGAGTGCTAGGTTACAAAAGCCACAAGGCTAAGTTATCTTAGGGCTATCAAGAACTTATTCAAAGAGCATAAATTCTTTGAAAACAACAAATTCAGGTAAGGCTCATATAGATACACAATTGATTTATTTATATATTAATTTTTTAGTCACTATAACTTTCAAAGAATTTTGTTCATTAATTTAATCTGCTTTAGATTAAATTTTCGCCAATTGTGTAATCTATATTGGTCTCAACGAACGGGTTTCTTGCAAGTTCTTGATAACTCGTGCCATTCAATTGCAAATTATAATCTAACCAACTCCGATGCTTATAGCAGTTATGATATTTTGTGCACAGGATTATTAGTACAAAATTAACTTAAAATTAAGGTTTATTTGAACATATGAAAATATTAGAGACGGTAGAAGCCACATGGGCCTATCGAGACTAGACTATTGGTGTTTTTGACCTAAGTTTAGTTAGTCTTAGTGTATTTAATTCAATATTTGGTATGAGAGTTAGATAAGCAATGCATCATTGCCTAGCCCTTCCCTTTTAGTGTTTTCCTAAAAAAAATTCAAACTCAAGCTTTGGCCTAGTATGCCTAGATCATTTTCAACTTCAAAATTAAATTTTTTTTTTGTTCTATACCTTTTTAAAATTCACATCAAATAATTTGGCCTGGTGCTAGGTCATCTTTCATTTTTTCCTCAAAGAATTCAATTTCAAAGTTAGGCCTTGTAAGCCTAGATCAATTTTAACTTCAAAAATTTAATTTTTTTGGTCTTCTAGAAAATTCAGATCTAATAATTTGGCCTGGTGGTAGGCCATCTTTCATTTTTTCCTCTTTCTTCAAGGTTTCATTTGTCCTTGGGTCATTCTAGCCAAATTTCAGCGAAAATGTCTGACCCAGAGATGCAATCATGCAAGCCCTTCTTGATAGAGTTAATAAAAAATCTAAGCCTATAGTTCAAGCCATTTCATCCCTCGAGGCACAAGTAGATATTTATCTTAGTCAGATAGAGAGTAGGCCTGCAGATAATAATAAAGATAAAGATGCAGTTATGTAAAATATCTTGTAGAGGAAGTAGAGTCCTTGTTAAAAGATATTAAACAAAAGGATACAAATATTATAAAAAAAATTTAATGATAATGAGGTTGACTCCCTCATTCCTGAGTTTCATAATGAGGAGTTGTGTAGTCAGATTCAGTACCAATGCTCTATTAAATCAAAATTAAGTGAATTAAAATTTAAAGGGGATCAAAATTCAACCCCTCAAAAAAATACTTGCTCTCATTTGAGTGAATCTGTTCTTAGAGCTATAGATTGTGGTTTTTTTTTTTTTTTTTTGAGGCAATGAAACTTGCCAGTGTGTGTTTAAACCTTCATTTCAAAATTTAAGAGTTCTTTAGATTTACAGAAAAATTTATGAATACATTAAACTTCACTGCTTAAAAAATAAATTAAAGGGATATGCATACTCTGATTCAGAATCTTTCTATTAGTGACAATAATTATAATAAGGCTCTTGAACTTTTATATAAAGAATTTTTAGATGAAAATTTTCTCATTGATGAAATCATTAAAAAAATAATCAACTTAAAACCTTCATTTGACCCAACGTATAATGCGACAAGGGTTTACTTAAATGATATCAGAACATTAATATATGAACTTGAGAGTTATAACCTCAAATATCTTGAGGAGGCTACATGATTAGTAGTACTTAGCCACATAGTTTTATCAAAATTACCTAATGTGGTAGTAAAGAAAATTACTCGCAAGTTGAAAACCAATTACCCTGATTTAAATCAAATATTTAACAGCTGCAATGAAGTTATCAAAAATATTGTTAAAACGTCAAATCATAAAGGTCAAAATTTCCATCAAGTTCCTCCCTATAATACTTATTCAAAATTTAAAAATATAATACTTCGGATAAGCCTAATTATCAATTTAAAAATAATGAAAATCAAAAGACAAATGAGTCTTTGAAATCAAATAAAAAGCCTGATTCCAATTCTGCTTTGCAGAATTTCAAAACTCATACTAATTAAGTTGGTGGAAATGAAGCTTCTTATAGTATTAATTCTTCCACTTCTAAAATCAAAGGTTATTCAAAATCATGTAAGTTTTGTTCTTCCCAAAGTCATATGATGACCAATTGCAATGTTTATCAAACCTATGATTTAAGAATTAAAAGATGTAATGAAATGAGTCTATGCAGTAATTGCTCAGCTCTAAACATACTGCAGATCAGTGTCCTGGACTTGAGGAGCAACTCTCTTTCAGTTGCCAAGTTTGCAATAAAAGAAGTCATATTACTGCTCTTTGTAAGCAAAGGATGAAGTTCCACTGCTAGTTAATCAACTTAATTTATTCATAGATGATAAAGGCCTCATCCGATCCAAAGGGAGAATTGCCAAGACACTTTTATATAATGATGATGTGATAAATCCAATTCTTCTTGGCAAGGATCATCATCTCCCTAGATTAATAATAAGAGATTTTCATTCTAGATGTCAACACTTGGGTGTTCAAACCACTATCAATTTCATCAGATCTCATGGCTTCTGGATTACCAAGGCCAGGCAGGCTGTAAAGAATGTTTTGTCAGACTGTATAGTTTGCAAAAAATTTAACAGTATACCCTTTAAATATCCAAAAATGACTAATCTTCCTCATCATAGAGTTAATTTTGTGCGTCCCTTTGAGCATACTGGTGTGGACTTTACAGGACATCTCTTTGTAAAGATTAATAATAAGGAACTTCAAAAAATGTATCTGTTAATTTACACCTGCCTTAACATCAGAGCTATTCATGTTGATGTCCTTCCAGATTTGTCCACTGAATCCTTTTTACTTTCATTCCAACGTTTCACAAATATATATGGCATACCGTCCAGTACTCAGATAATGCCTGGAATTTCAAACAAGGTGGAAATATATTGTTAGAATATTTGTCTTCAGATATGTTCTCCGACATATGCGTATCAATAACATCAAACATTACAAGATTCCACCATTCCAGTTGGGTGGGATCAGTTTGGGAGAGAATGATACGAACAGTTGCAATGTCTCTATAAAACTATAAGTAAAGCAACCTTAACCTACAACTGTTAGCAAGTATTTCAAATATCACCAATGTTATCAATTCAAGACCTTTAACCTATAGGTCAACAGATAATGATTTGGAAGTTATTGCTCCAAATTCCTTTTTGAAGCTTTATGGCAATTCAAACCTCATATTCAATGAAGTTTCCACCCCCATATGGAAAAAACTTCCTGCCTCACAACAAGACTTAGCCATAACTATAAATGCTCAAGGAAGAGTTTTAAAGAATTTTAGAGCTCCGCAGTGATTCTTATCTATTAAATTTGCGCCAGACAAGTAGAAATCTCTATCAGTCAGAGTGGACCAACAGAATTAAGGTTGGAGATATAGTTCTGATACACACACACCTAACAAGCCTAGACCCTTCTGGCTTTTGGGCAAAGTTCTGGAAGTCATTGTTGGTGATGACAATAAGATCAGGAGTGTGTTATTAAAAAGGGGAGATGGACAAACCTGTCATTATTCTATTTGTCATCTCTACCCGTTGGAGTTATCTATTACCCACTCTGTCTCCAGTGGAGAAACTGATGCTAAAGCCAGCAGTGACCTCTCCAATTCAGATGGTCAAAACAATGAAAATACAGATCAAGTTGATCCCTCAAATTCAAATCCAGTTATTCAAAGTAATAGTGATACTGCTATTGTAGATGTACAACCTTAAACTTCAGGTATAAATTCACCTCAACTTGACTCTCAACAGAATGAAAATTCTCAGCTCAATTCAGTCAAAGAAAGACCTCTTAGACAGGCTGCTGTCAAGTGTCAAGAATTCCTTCACAGGAATTTATCTTATTTGTAAAAAATTTAATTCTTTTAATTGCAATGGTTTTCATTGCAACTCTTCAGTGGGAGGATATAAAAACTATTATATACTTCCAAATATATATCTTCTATTTTGCTTATTTTAGTAGTTTATTTTCGGATATAAAAACTATTATATACTTTCACTTATGTCTCTTCTATTTTATTTTATTTTAGTACCGTATTTGAATGTAAGATATAAAAAAGTCATATAAGCATCAACTTATATTTTCTTATAATATTTAGTGGAATTTGTACTTTGCCAATATTTGATATAATTACAAGAATTCACTAAACACTAAAAAATTACAATAAGGTATCATTTCAGATTCAGTAGCGGTCCTCCTAATTTGTCGTGCTTGTGAAATCAAAATTTTTAATAATAAAAAATGTAAAGGGTTTGGATTTAAATTGTCTAATTTCTTAATTTCTTTTCAAATATTTTTCTATCAACCTATATCTATTCTCTTTACCTTCTACTCACCAATCAATTTACCCTAACTAAGTTTAATGAGTGCTAGGTTACAAAAGCCACAAGGCTAAGTTATCTTAGGGCTATCAAGAACTTTTTCAAAGAACATAAATTCTTTGAAAACAACAAATTCAGGTAAGACTCATATAGATACACAATTGATTTATTTATAAATTAATTTTTTTAGTCACTATAAAATAATGATTGTGATGAATTAGATGATTTATAAAAAATTTCTAATGGTGCTAAAGTTTATATATTCTAATGCCAGTATACTCTGGTGATATAAAGTATGATATAAACTAGTATGTAACATGTTAGATTTAAGTTAGATTTTGCTGGATTTAAGTTTCCTGTACCACTGGAATTTCACTTCATCTTCTCTATTCTTCTAAAATTAAGTACTGTAGAAGTGACTGGGTGTTTAGGTGTGAATCTCCAAGTAAACTTGGAAATTCACCCTCCAAATTCACCACGTGCAACAAAATAAGTTTCAATAACGAGTTAAATATATGTGAATGCTCATTGGTTTATAATATACTTTGGTAACAGTTGGCAAATTGCTCATAAAAAATTTACCCATGTCATAATAATGGGAATTATTAAAAATAGCTGGAAGAGTAGTTAGTTAGGAAAGAAAACTTCTTAGATATAGACGTACGTATTAGACTAAGTCTGTAAATAAACATAAACTAGATAACAAAATAAATTATCAGATGAAAATATCTTTTAATTAATGCCCGTAAAATAAAAAATAAAAAAAATAATAATAAAATAGAAGGAAAGAAAAATATACTGTTTCGTGGTTAGGTTCAAACCCTAGACTTAAGCCTTTACATATATATATATATATATATATATATATATAGGTTATTAACGAATTATATACATAGTTATATATATATACATATAGCATATATAAAGAAGAGTTAGCAAGTATATATATATATATATATATAAATATATATTACAGCAGTTACATATATATATATGTTATACATATATTATTGGTTATGTTATATATATATATATATATATATATATATATATTATTATATATATATATATATTATTACTTATATATTATATATATATATATATATATATTATTGTTATATATATATAATACCAAGCATAGTTATATATATATATTATATATATAGTTATATATATATATATGTTATTGCTATTATATATATTATAAGAATATATATATATATATATATATTATTATATATATATATATATATATATATTACAGATTAAAACGAGATACTTATCTTTATCATGTAGCACAGTTTCTAGAATTATTAAAGCAAAGATCCTAGCATTAATGAAAACCTAAAACAAAGAGATTGAACCGTTAAAAAATTATAAACAAAAAGTGTAGGAATCGTTGCCATTAAATAACGCTATTTTTCAATCATTTATAAAACGTGACGGCTCCGCTCACCCGAAATAGCAGAGTTAAAAATTTTTAGACAGTGTACAGTACTATACACATTTGCGAATTTATTTTTTTTACAAGTTGATGTTTTATTCCTAGGAATCTAATAAAACACTCATTTGATTTAAAAAAAATATTTTAAATAAACATTTATTTGTTCTTAATGCACATTTTAGATATCAAAAATTAATATTAAATTCTAATACTTCAAAAAAATATAACTTGAAATACTATAGTTAATCATAGAATTTAATTTTGAATTAAAGAAAACTATTTTATTAGCACAATAACTAGTGAATAATGAGAATATAATTTGGTGTTTAAATATATATATAGTAGATAGTATATAGCATATGTTATTAAGTTATATATATATTATAGTTATATATATATATATTTATATATATATATATATATATATATAAGGTTAGTTTTTATGGCTATATATATATATATATATATATATATATATATATTCTTTCTGAGTCACCACTGATATATATATATATATATATATATATATATATATATATAAATAGTATATTTTTAGTATATATATAAGTATATATATTAGTTATATATATATATATATATATATATATATATATATATATATATTAATGAAACTTACATTAAATGGTTAAATTGATCTGAAGAACAGGAAAATAAATAAATAAAAAAAAACTGAGAAATAACCATGAAAAAAGTTATGAAGTCGCAATCTAACAAATGAATTCGAATATGAACATTTGTCTACGGGGAGCAACGCCTCCCGTTCCCCACACGACCCGTGAATGGTGGAAAAATAATACAAAAAATATGCCTGGCAGCTATGAAACTCTAGAAAAATAGTATAATTTAATTCTTCTACGAGCTATAAATATTACATTGGAAGACGCCTTAACTTATTTCAGAGTTTCAGAGGCAATTCTTGAGTTTATTTTTACGTTTTTCCTTCATTGCATCTCCTTTCATAAAACTTCATGAATAAGTTTCATAAAAATCAGCTGCTTTGCTATAATTAATAAATATATATATATATTTCTATAGGAATATGTGTATAAATATGAAGCATATATATATAGTTAGCAGCAGTGAAGATATATGTTACAGTTATTACATATATTGGTTACATACAGCATGGGACAAGAACGTTTCTTGTAAAGCAAGGATAGTAAAGTTATATATACATACATATATATACACATTATATACATATAAAGATATATTGTTATTAGGCTGGTTGTTACATGTTGTTATTACATATATACAGGTATATATTGTTATATTATACATACATATATACATATAGTATATATTATGCTATATATATATTATGTTATTGTTATTTATATATATAAATATATATACATATATATTATACATTATATGAGTTGCTGTTGTTATACATATTACATTATACATATTATTGTTATATATATTATATATACTATACAAGTTACATATTATATATATATATATATATATATATATATGACGATTCTAAAGTATGCAAATAGTTATTGCAAATGCATTTTTTGGTCAGTCCATCATCGTTATGGAAACTCAAAATTTGGAATATTATATAATTACATTAATAAATCAAATGATATATATATATATATATAAGAAGTAGTTATATATAGCAAATAAATCATATATATATATATATATATATATATATATATATATATATATATATATATATATATATATATATATATATATATATATATAAGGTTATTATAAGGACATTTATAAGATGATGACCGTTTATAGGGGGAAAATTTTACAAGAAAAATCAACGAATTTCGAGTATTTTCTTTATTGTGGCAATTTCTATTAAAAAAATTATTAACGTTATTTGCATATATCTATGAATGAGGATTGGGAGATGATCTGATTGTAGGTCAGTGGTTGTGTCCCAGGTTAGTCTGTGATGCTAGGGAGGGGGAACAAATGTGACGTCTGGTGAGGTGAGGGATTGGTTGGTTTGGGGGAGGGATTCTGGTGGGAAGTTTTTTTTGAGTTATGATATTCAGGGATTCCAATTATTCATTAAGGATATCGTTACCCCGGGGATCGGATGGGTAGTCTTTGTACCAGGCAGTGTGGTGGGCGTTTAAGTCCCCTCCAAGGATGAGATTTGGGTATGTAGCTATTGTTGATAGGGGGTGAGGTAGTTGGGGGGGGGTTTTGGGGTGGTCGGGTGGCGAATATAAAGGTTGAAGATATTGTAGGTAGTCTTGTTCAGGGGTATGGAACAAGATTGGGATTTTATTAATGCGGCGGGGAGTGGTGTGGAAGTGTTAGTGGTTGTATTATATGGTATGCTGTTGTGGATCAGTGTTAAGAGGGAGTGTGGTGGGGGACAGGGGAATATATGGCATCGTAACCATAGAATGTGTGGGAGAGGGGTGTTTTGGGCGAAGGGAGGCTTCTTGTATGATAGCTAAGTGGATATTGTGTTTTTCCAGGAAATGGTTAAGTTCTATGGATTTGTTGGTTAAGCCACTTATATTGAATTGTAGTATGTTGAGTGTTTGGTGATTAGGTTTGGTCGGAAGGGGGTCGGTTGGTGGCGTGCCATGCCAGGTTGTACATGTGTAGCCCATATTGTATCTGGGGAGGGTTCGGAATGGTGAGCAGGACAGGTGTACCCATCCCAGGCAACTAACACACTGAATACTATTTAGTCCAACTTGTTTTTGGCAGATAGGGCAGTAATATTTAGGGGGACCCGGGTTGCTCTCGACATCTCCCGACCGTAGGAGTAGTAGTCTCCCTACAATGAGAATAAAGATAGACAGAAAAGGCAGATTTGAGACATAGATAAGTAAGTAGAAGGAGGACGATAGTAAAGTAGCGAAAAATATGACCTGTGGGCCCGGCCCTAGCCTGGCTCCTCTTGGCAGTAACCCTCCTGGTGGAGGGGGGGGAATTGTGTAATCTTGCAGCACCCCCCCCCCCGGGGCAGAAATTCCAGAGATTTTCTCCCGAGGTGGATCCTGACGGCTGCGCTGCTTGTAAGCGTTACACATCACAACCTATATATATATATATATATATATATATATATATATATATATATATATATATATATATATATAATATAGATATATGATATATATATATATATGTAACAAGTTTATTGAGGGTATACTTTCAAGAGATTGGACGAGAGTAGTAATATATATGATTCGACCGTCGTCGAGTGTGGACAGAAGGGCCAGAAGAGTGATTTGAAAGATGGATGGATTAGTCTGAAATGATTTATTGAAGAAATGAAATAGTCTGAATAATTTACGCAAGAAGTGGTTAGAGCCAATATTTTTAAGAAGAGAGAGAGAGAGAGAGAGAGAGAGAGAGAGAGAGAGAGAGAGAGAGAGAGAGAGAGAGAGAGAGAGAGAGAGAGAGAGAGAGAGAGAGAGAGAGAGAGAGAGAGAGAGAGAGAGAGAGAGAGAGAGAGAGAGAGAGAGAGAGAGAGAGAGAGAGAGAGAGAGAGAGAGAGAGAGAGCTTTTGCGTGGAGATAGCTGCAACAACTTGAAAAAAAAATTACGATTTTGGATTTTAAAATGTGTAATTTAAATTGGTTTATTATTGCATTTGTAATCTGGTTCGAGGAGCTGCAAAATTTTAAAATTAATTCGCGTTTTAGCAATATTAATTATGAAATACATGAAATAAAAATTATAAAGAAGAAAACTAAAATAAACAAGACTTGGGTGAAGTTGCGTATCCCAAGACAATCGTCGTCATATGAAGAAATTTTTTCAAATTCTCTTCCACTGGTAGCAAGGTGCCGAAAACCCCTTTCTATCACATTAATATTTTCACAAATGGTGGTGATATACAGTATACCATATTAATAATAACAGTCATACTTGTGATAATGTGATAATGTTAATTAATAATAAGTGAATAGTAGTGAATAATTTGTTATATATTAATAATAATAGTGATACTTGTGATAATGTGATAATGTTAATAATAAGTGAATAGTGGTGAATAATTTAAGATATGGTGAAATATAGTCGATAACATAACAATATTATCATTAAAAAGTGTTTAACATAATATTAATATTGAAATATAGTAAATAGTAGTGATTATTAGTAAAATATAGTGTATTTTGTATTAAATATAGTGTTTAGTATAATAATAATAATAATAATAATAATAATAATAATAATAATAATAATAATAATAATAATAATAATAATAATAATAATAATAATAATAATAATAATAATAATAATGTGAATATGTTCGAATATATATATATATATATATATGTATTTTTATGTGTGTATGTATGTATGTATGTATATATGTATGTATGTATGTATATATAAGTTAGTTGAAGAAGAGTATATATATAGTTATTATGTTATATATATATATATATATATATATATTATTATATTATATATATATATATATATATATATATATATATAGTTATATATATATATATGCTAGCATCATATACATATATATATTATAGCAAGAAGCAGCAGCATATATAGCAGTACAGCGTTAAGGTTGCTGCCACATATACAGCATAGTGCTGTCAGGTATATGTATACATATGTTATTGGTTAGCATATAGTTATATAGCGGTATATATATGGTTGTTACAGCAAAGATATATATATATATATATATATATATATATATATATATATATATATATATATATAAGTTATTATTATATATATATATATATATATATATATATATATATATGTTGTTGCTATATATATAACCATATAGGAACTATTAAACCACGAAGCGAAAAATAATTTAGTATTGGAAATGTTGGTAATAATTTAAAGTTTAGGTAAAAAGAAAATTAAAAAATTTTATTTGCTATAAAAAGTACCAACGGTGACAGTTGGGGATTTAAATTGATTTATTTTCAAATTCATTTTATGTACTTTTTAGTTTATTTCGACGTAAATATTTATTATTTCTCTCCACAATAAGTGTATATATATAGGTATATATATATATATATATATATATATATATATATATATATATATATATATATATTATATATTGAAGATACTTAGTAAATTGTCAATATTAATATAAACTATTAACAATCAACTTGATAATAAACGAAGTACTG
>JABUQX010107705.1:0-5000 GCA_015478945.1 Trachelipus rathkii
AAAAGGAGATCTCTCTCTCATTTACGATCTACGATACGTTTACCCTTCGATACCACATGACATTCCACATCCACATTACGATATTACTCTAAAGTCACACAGGTTAAATTAAACGCTAGTGAAAAAAAACGATTAAAATCCACAAATAGTATACAGGCATACCTCCATCCCTTCCTTAGCTATGGCATCCACCAGCCTGGGCCAACCAACAAAACCTACACACACTTATTCGAAAACTTGAAGTTTTGAAGAACACAATAAGCCTCTTAGAAATAATAAGAATAAGCTTCCCTTTTCCTCCACACCCATTATCAAGTTGCTAACCAAAAAAACAAAATTCTTTACCATAAGTGCCCCGCTGACGTGAATGGACTGCCAATTAATGCAGCAAGTCAACTTTCCAATAGACCACCGCTGCCTGCATCGAACATTAACAACACTCCCATGCACCAAGAAGAAAAGGGATCACTCCTGCTTGTACTATTCTAGCATTTGCAACACGCTCTCCCCACCCCACCCCAGAATACCCAAAGGTCGACCTCTGCTATCGAAATAAAACCGCATACTTTGGCCGTACCGTCCAAAATATCCCTCAGCATAACAAACTTTGGACGCGTCAAACCAGAGTAACGATCTCTCTCTCTCTCTGCTCTCTCTCTGGCTCCTCTCTCTCTTTTCTCGTCTTCTCTCTCTTCTCCATGCTCTCTCTCTCTCTCTTCTCCTCTCTCTCTCTCTCTCTCCTCTCATCCATCTCTCTCTCTCTCTCTCCTCATCTCTCTCTCTCTCTCCTTCTCTCTTCTCTCTCTTTATCCTCTCTCAAGTTTACGATCTGGGCAACATCCCTCCTTTCAGGAATATAAGTATAAAAATTTATAATGCTCTCCCTCAACTGTCAAAGGTGTCCCTCCCTGACACATGACTTACACAGGACACTCTCTTGCTAGACTGCTAACACCTAACGGACAAAAAACAAGTTTTTGACACAATATTTTTTCTGACAGATTTCTGTGGTGAAACATATTCGAAACGCCCTGTTTTCGGCAGGAGGGGAGCTGGATTATAAAGTATATAATATATTAATATATATATATATATAATATATATATAATATATATATATATATATATATATATATATATATATATATATATATATATTATAGTATATACTATATATATATATATATATATAATATATATATAATTTATTTATTTATTTTATTTTACCTACACTTTTTCCCGCTTGAGCGGGGTAGTGGTACGTACAGCCTCTCTCACTCACACCTCCCCTCATCTCGCCCTCACCCACCTCCTCCACCCCACTCTATCCCTCGCCAACACCCTACCCCCTTCCTCCCTCATCCCTCCACGTCTCCTCCAGCATCTCCTTATTCAAACATCCATGCCATAATCCTTCTTGGTCTCCCGCCTTCCCTCTCCATTCTATCCCGCTCCGCCTCCCAACTCCTCCTCACCACTCTCTGTTCCTCCTCTACTAGATCCCCATACCATCTTACATTCCCTTTCTCCGCTTCTTCACCAACCATTCTTCCAAATCACATTCTCTCCCTCACACCGCTATTCCTAATCCTCTCGCTTCTGCTAAGACCCACAAACCGCTCTCCACCCCTTTCATCTCAAATACTTCCAACTTCTTCCTGGACCTGGCATTCAACCCCCACGTTTCACACCCATACAACACCGCTGGTACACAAATTTTTTCAAACATACTTATCTTAACTTTCTGTGATAAATCCCCCCCTTTCCATAATTCTCTCAGACCCCATAATTCTCTCAGACCACTCAAAGCTCTCATTCCTTCTCCTACTCTATGTTCTATCTCCTCCTTCATCCCTCCCCCCTTACCCAAATCCATCCCTAAATATCTAAAAATCTTTACTTCCTCCAATACTACACCCTACTCTAACCTCTAACCCCTCCCCTCCTCTCTTTCCTCCTCCTCAAACACTAACACTTTACTCTTACCTGGATTTATTTTAAGCCCCTTTTTGTCCACACATTCTCTCAAACTCCCTCACCAAATACCTCAGCCCTTCCGCGTTCTTCGCCACTAGGGCAGTATCGTCCACAAACAGTATCATGTTCACTTCCCTTCTATCATTCCCATTCATCAATTCCACCCCCCTCCCCTCCCTCACCATTCCTCTGCAAACACTCTCCATAAACAAATTAAATAGCCACGGCCACCTTACACCCACCTCTCTCATCCCTCTCTCCACGCCAAACATCTCACTCTCTCTCCTCTAACACTCTCACACATTACATTCTACTATTCTATAAAAGGCCCCTAATACCTTTACCTAATTTAACCCCCCACTCATTTTCCCCTCCAACACCCTCCACCAATTCGCATCACCCCTCTTCATCTATCATTAATGCTTTCCTCTAAATCTAAAAATAACACCCATACACTTTCCCTTTCTTCTCTATACTAATACTTTTCTCCTAAAGCATCTTAGTGTAAACACTTGTCCACACACCCTCCCCTTCCCTCCCTAAATACCTCCTTTGTTCCTTCCCCAACATTCCTCCCTCCGTTTAAACCCTGCTCATCTCTCTCATCAGTATTTTTCCCATACACTTTCGCCTACACACTTAAAAGACCATATACCTCTAATATATTTCCCACATTCATCCTATGCCTTTCCCCTTTATACAGGGGAACCAAACAACCATCCTCCCAATCCTGTGGTACCTCACCACTCCTCCAACATATATTATATAACCTATACAGCCATTCCTCCACCCCTATACCTCCCTTCTGTAACATTTCCATTCTCACACCATCCAGACCTGCGGACTTCCCTTTTTTTTTCCTTTATTCAAGGCCCTAATAATTTCCTCCATTTGTATTTCATCCTCTCCCTCCCTCCCCAATTCACTCCCCCATCCTCACCTCTTGCACATCTTCCCCTCCCCTCCCCCACCCACTTCATTCAATAATCCACTAAAATACTCCCCCCACCGCTCCCCAACCCTATCCTCTCCTCCTATCCACTCCCCCTCTCCTCCCTTAATCCTCTCCCCCAACCCTCCTTCTTCTTCCTTTTTTTTATTTACTTCTTTTCAGAACATCTGCTCCCCGATTCAAAATTTTCCGTCACTTTTCTACAACCATTCTCTTTGCTCTTCTCTCGCCCTCTCCACCAACGCTCTTTGCTTCCACTCTAAACCTTCTATATTCTCCCAGCTTCCCTCTCTCCCTACTTCCAACCATTTACATAGCCTGCCCTTTTTGCCTTTTCCACCACCTCCCTTCACCTCGCTCACTCCACCATTCGCTCCCTTTCCTCTGCTTGCACCCACCCTTTTTACTCCACATACCCTTCTAGCCTCTTCACATACTGCCTCTTTAAATCTCATCCACTTCTCCCCCTCCACCTCCCCAATTCCCGTCCCTCTCACGTCTCTCCACCTATCCTCCAATACCTCTCCTAAACTCCCCCTTACACACTGTCTCCTCCAATTTTTCCACTTTTATCATCACTTCTACTCTCCTCTTTTCTCCCCTTTCCCTACCTCACCGTCATCCTCCCACCCTTATCCTAAGCAACCACAATAGTGATCCGATAATCCCCCTTTCCCGCCCCTCTAAATACATTTACATCCAGTATCTGCCTTCTATCTCCTTCCAATTTAACAACACACTATCCAGTACCGCGCCCTCGCCCCCCGCGTTAATCCTCACTCTCCATGTTATACTTATGAAAATTTTTCACTTTTTTTGAAAACCAGTATTCCCCCACTATCATTCTCTTTCATCAGCACAACTCTAAGAACAGACTTTCCTCCATAACATTCCTCTCTCCCTTACCCCAAATGTCCTCTTATTCTTCCCCACCCGCGCCTCCCTTCCCACTCCACGCATTTCAACTCCCAATAAGACAATTTTTAATCATTTACCCCGCAACTTTCCCAACACTCCATTCAAACTCACTTCCAAAAAACCTTCTCTCTCCTCCGTCCCTCGCTTCCATTTCACCCTGGTCGCATTATGCGCATATAAAAACCCACATTTTCCCCCTGAAATTTCACTTTTACCCAATTATCCTCGAACTCAACTGGCTGCAAAACCTTACCTTATCCCAACCTCTTTCCTCATAAGCTATTCCCACCCCTTCCCTCGCCCTCACTCTCTCGTTCACCCCGGAAAACCCCAGATATCATACCCTTGTATTTTCCAAAGTCCATCTCCCTCTTTCCCTTCAGCTTAGTTTCTGTTAACCCTAGCACATCCAACCTTTTTTCTTCAAACATTAACCCCACTTCCTCCCTCTTCAAATCCTCGTTTACCCCTCTCACGTTCATACACCCCACCTAATTACCTCTCTCCTCCCCATCTTTTCCCTTCTTCCTATTATATATTCACTCAGGCTGCACGCTTTTGTGGGACTCCCCACCCTAGCACTTCCCAACACCTAAGGGCACCACCCCGCTCACTAAATATACCCACAATAATGAAAAATAAACAATAAGAAAAAGGGTTAAATGATAATATAAAAGGTTAAAACCTACACTCTATAATAAAATCAAAACAATAGTAAGAAATAGTAAGTAGTAAGGAAATAAATACAACAGTAGCAGCAGTTAAGGTAGCAAATGATAGCTGTAACATATAATTAATTAAGTAATTATAATAATAATAATAATATATAATAAATAATAATAATAATAATAATAATATAATAATAATATATTAAATTAAATAATAGATAACAATATAACATAAGTTAGCGAGCTTCCCTTTGGACAACAGTAGCAAGCAGTAAGTTAGCAATGATAGCTGTAACTTAATTATATAAGTAAAATACTAATAATAAATAATAATAATAATAATAATAATAATAATAATAAATAATAATAATAATAAATATTTAAATAATAATAATACAATAATAAATAATCATAATAATAATAATAATAAATATAATAATATAATAATAATAATAAATAATAATATATAATAATAATAATATAATA
>JABUQX010107705.1:12500-15000 GCA_015478945.1 Trachelipus rathkii
TACTCATTACCTTCCTGAGTGGGACGAAAGCTAGAGTTAATTAGAAAATGGCTCCACATTCTCTAGCTCCACCAGTCTCGAACCTGGGCCCCTTCGCTTGCTAGGCGAGTGCTCTACCACTGAGTTAGGGGCTATATATATATAATATATTATATATATATATATATATATTATATATATATAATATATAAATATATATTATATATATATATAAATATATATATATATATATATATATATATATTATATTTATAAAATATATCTATATAATATATAATATATATATATATATATTATATATATATATCTATATAATACACCAGATATATATATATATTAATATAATATATATATATATATATATATATATATATATATATAATATATATTAATATATATATATATATATATATATATTTAAATATTTTATAATAATATATTATTATATATATATAGTTATATATATATATATATATATAATATATATATATATATATATATATATATATATATATATATATATATATAAATATAAATATAAATAAATAATATAATAATAATATAATATATTATATATATATATATATATATATATATATATATTATATATAATATATAATATATATTATATATAATTATATATATAATATTTATATATATATATATTATATATATAAATAATATATATATATATTAATATATTATATAATATATATATATAAAATTAGTAAATACAAAAAGATTATGGGCAAATGTTTTCTGACTAAGTTCCTTTTCAAGCAAAAATATAAAGTTAAAAATAGAGATAAACGGGAGACCGCTCCAAAGAAGTTGATTAAATATATATATATATATATTTATAATATAATATATATATATAATATATATATATATATATTATATATATATAATATATAATATATAATATATAGTATATATATATATATATTATATATATATATATAATATATAATATAGTTACATATATATATATACTATATATAATATAATATATATATATATATAAATATAATAATATATATATATATATATATATATATACAATATATATATATAAATATATATATATATATATATATATAAATCAAACCATCACTCATGTCTCCTAATCTGTTTGATTTTCTCGTGAAGAGTTTTATATATAGCTCTCGTCACCCTCCACTCATGTGGAAATCGTGCTTTATATAATAATAATAATAATAATAATAATAATAATAATAATATAATAATAATAATAATAATAATAATAATAATAATAATAATAATAATAATAATAATAATAATAATAATAATAATAATAATAATAATAATAATAATAATAATAAATAATAATAAAATAATAATAATAATAATAATAATATTAAATTAATAATAATCATATATACTGTATAAGTTAATTATTTATTAGAGAGAAAAAACCTTGTTAAATTTTTTCTTAACATAAAAAGTAAAAGATTTATTTCTCATTTTCTTCTAAATTTTGGAATGTTAAAATATAATAATAAATAATAATAATAATAATAATAATAATAATAATAATAATAATAATAAAATAATAATAATAATAACAATAATAATAATAATATAATAATAATAATAATAATAATAATAATAATAAAATAATAATAATAATAATAATAATAATAATAATAATAATAATAATAATAATAATAATAATAATAATAATAATAATAATAATAATAACAATAATAATAATAATATAAATAATAATCATAATAATAATAATAATAATAATAATAATAATAATAATAATAATAATAATAATAATAATAATAATAATAACAACATGTTTGGCACGAAAAAATCAAATGATTTAAATCAACTGATTTTTTTACGTGATTTTTTTATATTTTTTTAATTTATTTTTATTTTTCAGGCAAATTTTTTTTTCTAAATTAATAATTATTCCTAGTTATCACCTGATAAATGATAAGTATATTTCATTTACTCCATAATCCGCCATTACTTTCCATATCTTCCCCTCTTTGAATTCTGTGGTAAAGCCTTTTCTAAATCAAGGAAATATGCAAAAACGTCCTTAATCTTTTCTGAATATTTCTATGCCAGCATTTTCAAGGTATATATCTGATCCACACAACCTCGACCATCCTTAAAACAAGCACTGTTCTTCTCCAGTATGTGTATTGGTAATATTTTTATCTTTTTTATTAGTATTGGTCCATAAATTTTACCAACAATACTCAATAAACTTATTCCTCTGCAATTTGTGCACTCCTTTTTGCCACATTTTCCCTTATAAATTGGAACAAGACAGGAGCCTTGCCAATCTTGTGGTACCTCGCACCTATCACAGCAAACATTGAATAATCTCATCAGTCAATCCAAGATACTGATACCTCCCTTTTTCAACATAACTACTTGTATAGCATCCAATCCAGAAGATTTTCCTCCATTCGATGATTTCTTCAAAGCAATCAATATTTCATCTTTTGTAATA
>JABUQX010107706.1:0-10000 GCA_015478945.1 Trachelipus rathkii
TTTATTTCCATTTTTATTTTTTAAAGAAAATTATATCAACAAATTATTATTAAGTTCGAAAAATATTAAAAAACTTTTGGCAAAACTTTTTTTTCAGTTATAAAAGTTTTTTAAATATATATGCAATAAATTCATTTATTTTCAAAGGACTATTCTCAGGAGAAAATACAGCATTAAATTCATTATATTCAAAAATTATCTTGCATATTTCCTTTCATTAATAAAAATTTTTGGTTTTGCTTTTTCGAGGTAAGTTAAATTTAAAAAATAATAAAAAAGTTAAATGCTATAAATAACTAAATTAAAAAAAAAAACTAAAATTAAAATTTAAATTTATTTCTATATTTATTTTTTTAGCAAATGATTTCCATAATTTATTCATTGTAATTCAAGTTTAATATCCTTTAAATATTATGGAGGAATTCATAGTATTAAGTAATATAAGTCCCTGTTACCATGGTACAGTCAGCCAGTATACATGTGTGTTGTAACAGCGAGAGCAGTACGACGAGTCTGTTCGTTCATCGCTGCAGTAGACTGTGCGGACTGTCTAAATAACACGCATTTTACTTTTTGGCACCACTTATCCCTTACGCTCATTTATTTATCTGAGTCTATGCTATATATATAATATATATATATATATTAATATATAAAATAGAATATAATTATAATATTATATATTATATATATATATATAATATACTATATATAATATATAAATTATATATATAATATATATATATATATATATACAGTGCGCGCCCCCCCCCCATATTTTAGGGGGGCGCCAGGGGGCCATGGGCCCCCCCCCCCCCCCCCCCCCACCCGAAATTTTCTAGACACTAAAAATTTATTGGTATCATATCCTTTAAGTCAAATTAAAGTCTTAAATTAATTTTATATTAATTCGTTAAAACTGCTGGAACAATTCTCGTAAGTCCATTAGTAAAAAAAACTAAACTTGAAACATCAGAATTTGTTAGCTGATGTTCTGAAGAATGTGTTAGCTCGCATCTGAATCTGAACGAGTATTGAAATCTGCTGCTACTAAGAATTAAACAAAAAATCTCCAAAAATACAGACCATCATTTCCTACTTCCGACCCACAGAACTATTATCGCACATCCATTTAATATACCTTTTTTTGTATGATTTAAAATCAGCATTAGGAGAGAGCTTTTGCTAAATTTTCCCTTGCCAATTTGTCATACCGAACGGGTATAATGTGCCATATGCAGAAGACAAAAGGATAGTGTAATATTTGACAAGAAGATCTCGAAAAGTAGAAAATGTGAATATAGAAGCCATAGTCTGGGATTTATGGAAGTCTAAATGGCATCACAGCACAGCACAGGTCGCTCAAAATCCGCAATAGGTGGAACTCAGTTTTCTTTGTTCGGCAGTCACAATTTCCAACAATACTTTACACTCTTGTGGTGCAAAATACTGGCAATTTTCACTCCGTTGTTAATGCTTCAGATTTATTGTTAAAGAAGCCTTTTCAACATTTAAGTTCTTCTGAAAACTACTGTTGAAAATACTATTGGAGCCATGAAAGACTTATTGGACACACTGCCATCCTCCACATACATCGAAATATTTGAAATAAAAAATTGAAGATGTTATCTCGGAACTTCGCTCACTCTCATGTCAAGCGATTAAATTTAACAATTTAGGTAAGATGATTTAGTAATTCATATAAAATTCTTCCCATTTTTTATATGAATTTAGTATTTTTTAGTCCTTCCACTTTATACCCTATATATATATATATTAATATATATATATATATATATAATATATATATAGATATATATATATATATATATATATATTAGTAATTATAATATATAATATATATATTAAAGAAAACGCATTTTGTTTGGCCCCCCCCCCCCGAAAAAAATTCTGGATACGCCCCCACTATATACTATATATATATATATATATTATAATATATATATTATATATATATATATATATAATATATATATATATATATATATATATATATATATATTATATATATATATAAATATATAATATATATGCATATTATTTATATATATATATATATATGATAATATATATATATAATATATATATATATATATATATAGAATATATATATATAATATAAATTATATATAGTATATATACCATAAAATCTGTGATAAATAACGCGAGTCGACAAATTTTTTTTTTTTTGTGCTAATTTTCGAACAATACTTTTTATCGGGCTACTTTTTATGTAAAATATATTTTGTAGGGACGGAAAGTATATATAAATGCTCTAAATGTTTAGGGGATTGGGTGTCTTCTACCACTTATCAGAGTGAGCTTACGCGAGCTCCTACAGTAAACGACGACACCTTTGCCTTAGAACACCTCCGTCGGTGTGTTTAATTAATAACGCAATTAACTATGTGAACTTGCTCATTAAACTCCTGACGAACCAGATGAACACAATTAGGGTAGGTGTTAAAAAGTGTAAAATCCTATGCAAAAAGACAAACAGTATATATAGGATTAAAATGACCCCACTGATGTCGTCAATCACCATAATCATCCAGGTTTAACCAAGAGGACCCTATATTATAGGTTTACAGATGTATAGTAGTAATGTTGTATGCCAAATTTTAAAGAGTATCTCCCAAATTGGCAATTGTCAACGAAAAAGGTGTGACATCGTGCCAAAAAAAAAAAAAGATGTCTGTTCAGTACGAGATGTATCTCCAAAGATTTGTCACGTCGATGAAAGGGTTTGAAGGAATAATCCTGTTAACTAAATACAATTAAATTCCTTAAAAAGTCAAAAGCAAAAAAATATTTGACTCTATAATGAAATTTATTTTTTGAAAAAAGTTATGTGGTCTCAAATTTATATATAAATATAGATGAAAATTTTTCTAAGTTTCAATATTATATATAATTTATTTCGTTTAGTTTTCAACCTTTCTTTCGTAATGGAATTATTAAAATATATATACGTTATCGAAAAATATGTAGTAACGTTATCGAACAATATGTGATAAGAAAAAATTTTAATACATGCAGTACGCATTCAAATATCGATGTAGATAAAAAAAAACTATTACCGAGATATGAATGTGGTTATACAAATCTCAAAACCAATAATTATAATAATAATAATAATAATAATAATAATAATAATAATAATAATAATAATAATAATAATAATAATAATAATAATAATAATAATAATAATAATAATAATAATAATAATAATAATAATAAAAAAAAAAAAATAAAAAAATAATAATAATAATAATAATAATAATAATAATAATAATAATAATAATAATAATAATAATAATAATAATAATAATAATAATAATAATAACAATATTTAAAGTCCAAGATAATAATAATAATAATAATAATAATAATAATAATAATAATAATAATAATAATAATAATAATAATAATAATAATGAATAATAATCTAGGTAATAATTTGAATAAGGTTGACTACCATTAATCCAGATAATAATTTGAAAAAGGTTGACTACCATTCATCCAGGTAATAATTTGAATATATAGTAGTGACAATGACTTTCCATAAAATAATTTTATCTAGTCTTCGTTGTAGTCTCTGTTCTAACAGAATTATCAGAACAAGAGGGGTTCAACGTAAGACGGAATCCAGCAAATGTTTACAGAGGGAAACTAATTATTACTAAAAGATAATCACGTGACGATTATCTTAGGGGAAAGACTAAATTTGCCCCAACCACCGGGAAAGACTAACTACTATCAAATGCTACCATCACCACTATATCTAAAATTACCTTGTTGTAATTCACTAACAAATTTAATTGACTCGGATCATTAACGAAAAAAGTTGAAAATTTCTCGACCACGTGAGTAGTATTCCTAACAGTTGAGCGATGCCACCCTTTTTTTTTATGATACATATACATATACGATGTATTATACTATTAGACCTAGGTTGTATATAGGTCATAAGATAAAATATAATATTAGATTTTAAAATTATTTTTATATATATATATAATATATATATATATATATATATATAATATATATATATAATTATATATATATATATATATATATATATATATATATATATATATATATATATATATATATATATATATATATATATATATATATAGATTGATTTTAGTTCGTAGAAGTTATATAAAAGTCCTTTCAATTATGACTTTTAATGAAAGTTAGCGAAGTGAAAAGTAATGATCACAAATGACTTATGTGTCGCAACAGAAAACGTTTTTCCGAAAAAATTCTAATCGAATTTTTATAATATTTTTATAAATCGCTCCTCAATTGTATGTTAAACAATAATTACTTTTATTATTTATGAATTTTTCAATTTACTTTCCAACTTTCAAATTACTTTTCTATTTTCAAATTACTTTCCAACTTTCAAATATTGTTTTTTAATATATTTTTTCGGATAAGATTTCAATCTATAGACTATTTATACTATTACTTTCAAAATTTTGAATATATTTTTTATTACTTTCAAAACTTTCACGAATATTTTCCTTTTTTTATGTATTTTAATATAACTTCATTATACAAGGTTTAAATTTTTACTTTCCAAAATTTATAATAATCAGTAGGGTTGTACGATTTATTCTGATCTGACTATTGATACAAACATCGATATATCGATATAAATAGATATTTTTCTATTTCCATTTTTACTGTTTCTTTCTTTTCTTTGTGTGGTGATTTTAAAAGTTTATGTGAAAACAAAAAATGAAAAAAAATTGTGTATCATAGGTTGTTTTACAAGCGTGAATGACAATATAATATAAGTACAATGGTACTCCGAAAAGATAGTTAAAAAGTTAGAATTGGCAGAAGATTCCAAAATCTAGGAAGCTTCGATACATCATTCATGATACAAAACCTTTACAAAAATAATCGGAATTAATTAGAACAAAATAAAGGTTCGGACTTTGAATCGTGAAAGCCGCGAAATGTTAACAATTTGTAGTAGAAACAAATATATCAACAAATCGTAGGCTGTTTCAGATACAATTCAAGTCCTTTGAGAAACCTAAAATAAGGGCGAAGGAATATTGATGAAGAGCTTGTGGGTCCACGAAGGATTTCAACTCCTTTTCGTACAAAAATGAGTCAAAGTCCTAGAGACTAAACTCTTCACCAGCATCCCATTCCAACAGAAAGTTAATCAAATCACAGACAAAATAAGGCCTTTTTACTAAAATTTCTGAAAGGGGAAAGAAGGGTAGTGATAACACTGTTATAAAAAAAGGGAGGTCCTAACAGTCCAGAAGGCCATTAAACTTTAATACAAAACCTGTAAAAAATATAAAAAAATAAACCTTGTCGGATGGAAAATTGATGTTGCCCTTCCAATGCCAATAAAAAAGTCTCATTGGAAGCCTACTTTTAGAGTGATAGCACTGGCGAGAGTGTGTCTTAAGAGGGAAAGGTGAGATCTACCTGACGGGTGGACCTCATGCAAACAATTTACTTTATACTACTATATAAATTGATTCTCGTAGATGAAGATCAGACATTGGGACCATCGGGATTCAAACTAATGGGAAAGAGTTCCATACAGCAATTATTGCAACAGTGCCCTCTCGATCGCTGCTTCAACCTTTTATGCAAAACAAGGGGACCGCAAGACGGTTTCCAACGAGTATTTTTAACGAAGAACATTAATTTAATTGATTGATTTTAAAATTATGAAATTAATACTAAAAGGGTAGTAAATATAAAACTATGTAACACGTAAATACCACATTATACAAACCTATGTGGTTTATTCATCAAAATTAGTTAATAGTTAGCAATAGCAGTGTCTGGCATCAATACAAGTTACAAACTAGATGCTTTTATGGGTCATAGAGAATTAATTAATAAATTTTCCTAGTAATTAGGAATAAACATCAATTTAAAATATATTTAAAAACGACCGGAAAATTTTTCTGATTATTATAAAACTAATTTCAAGTTTGTGGAAGAAAATAAAAGATGTAAAATATTGAGTTTTACAAAATTGAGAAACAAGAGGTAAACTATAACCTGTAGTTGGCCAAGTATTTTGTATTATTCAATACAAAATATTTATAGTAAATCGTAGAATTTAATAATTGTTTTGGACAAATATGAAAAGATTTGGTCGGCGTTTCGGAAAATCAGTCATTCCTATCTTCAGGACAACATGGCAGTAATATAGTAGTCAAAAATAAAAAGTTTGGTGGTATAAAACTGTCAGAGTCTAAATGATAACACTCGTATCACAAAATTGGTGATTAGAACAGTACAGTATATTATTGTAATAATTGCAAGTGAAACGGGCAGCTATCATTATTAAGTGATGAATTTCGACAAGATCTAAAATACCGTTTGCATTAGACTTGGCTCCACCAAACATTAATAGCATCAATAAAAATTAAATAATTTTTTAACAAAAAGGTCAGGAGAAAAAGAGAAAGGGAAAAAATCAGAAAAAAGAACAAAATTGAATAAAACACAGAAGAAACAGAATAAGAGAAGAAGACAGAAAATAGTTATTTGGAATTTTATTTTAATTTTAGAAAGTAGTTTGTTTTGAGTTTTAAGTTTTTTAATATTTAATCTCCAAATCCGATATTTCTATTCTAAAGTCACTTAAAAAATATAAATCTATTTCTATATGTAAACATGATAAGGGCAACGTTGTTGTCATTCTTAATAAGCTCGATTACATTAAAAGAAAATACAATTTATTTGACAATATTAAATTTATTGTCCTATAATTTAGAAGACGAAAGATTCAATCGCTCTCTCACAAATATAGAACAAACAGCTAAACTATAATTAAATTCCTATCATGGACTCCTTTGCTGCCCTTCGAGTAACTCTCTTATTGAACTTCCCAAAGTACATATACCTAATATTCCTATGCCAGTAACCCATTCTACCATTCTATAATACCCATAACCACAATCTAGCTAAGGTCATGGCTCCCTTTTTGTTTTCTTTCAGCCCCATTGAATTCTCCATACAAAATATTTACTAATTTTCAATTATTGCTACTGATGCTGAAGGAAAACATATTATAATTTCTATTATATTCTAGGTTCAACATTCAGTTATTATATTTACTAACATCCCCAGAATGAAACCATCGACATTATTTTAAATGACATTTTAAAAGGATATACTTTTAAACTCTTTCAAAATTCAAATTCAAAGAACTTCTGACCCTAGCTACTTCTGGTACTGATTTCTTTTTCGATAGAAAAAGAAAAGAAGAAGAAACACAGTAAAGAAGAAATGGGAAGTTTAAAATATTAACACTACTCTTTAGATATGCATTTAAATGAAAGCTCAATTTTAACTTCAGTCAGAAGAAGAGGAAAAGAACAAGAATCACAATGAAGAGGAAGAGGTAGAAGAAACTTCTGCTAATCAGTTTGTTAATGCGGAATCTTCGATGGTCACGGATGAAGATGAAAGTTTTCTAAGAAGAAAAATAAAAGGAAGTCAATGATTAAGAAGAAGGTCTGGTATATCTTTAGATATTTTTATTTTCTGTCTCCTCCTTGAAAAAGAAAAAAAACCCCCCCCCCCAGGGTTCTTTTCCTACCCTTGAGCGGTTACAATCTGTAAAAAAAATTAAGTTTACTTACAAATTGACTCTTTGGCAATAGGCTCCCGTTCTTAGTGTGTTATTTTAGTAAACGCCTATTAAAAATATACGCGTCATCTGGCTGACAAAAAACAAGCCCCTATTATCAAACTATTCCCTGCTACAATTATATGAAACGACACCTTCTTCCCTTTTCCTGAGGCACATAAAGTGAAGCTAGTACCAAATGGTCGACAGGGAAATGTCGACATTTTACAAACCAAAATGGTCGACCAATTTTCCCACCTAACCAGTTTAAGATGATGTCGACCGTTTGAACATTTTGTTTATAAAAAATGTGTCAACGATTTGGACAACCTAAGAAAAAAAAATTTGTGTTATTTTGAGTTTCTCTAACTAATCCAATAAAACTTAACCTAACCTAACATAACATAACATAAACATAACATAACATAACCATAACATAACATAACATAACATAACATAACATAACATAACATAACTTTTAACCATAACATAACATAACTAACATAACCTAACCAAAGTTAAACCTAACCTTAAACCTAAGCCTAAACCTAAACCTAAACCTAACTAACCTAACCTAACCTAACCTAACCTAACCTAACCTAACCTAACCTAACCTAACCTAACCTTAACCTTAACCTAAAATTAGTCTTATATTTGTTAAAAAGATGTGTCGACGATTTGGGACCCTTATGAAAAAATGTTGTCGACCATTTTCCTGTCGACGCTTTGGACACCTGAAAATTTTTTAATGGCGTGTCGACTCTTTTCCAAGTCGACCCTTTGCCCTGTCGACCATTTGGGCTAGTTCCCCATAAAGTCACACCTTTCTTAAATTTCCTTAAAAAAACTACCCAATATTAAATTCACCAAAGACGAGAAATTCCAACAACACAACACAACACAACACAACCAACACAACACAACACAACACAACACAACACAACACAACACAACACAACACAACGCAACGCAACACAACACAACACAACACAACACAACACAAAACACAACACAACCACAAACACAACACAACACAACACAACACAACACACACAACACAACACAACACCAACCCAACCCAACACAACCCAACACAACACAACACCAACACAACACAACACAACACAACACAACAACAAACACCAACCAAACACAACACAATAACAGCAGCAAAAAAGCAACAACAACACAACACAACACACAGCACACAACACACAACACAACACAACACAACAAACAACACAACACCAACACAACACAACACAACACAACGCAACGCAACGCAACGCAACGCAACACAACACAACACAACACAACACAACACAACACAACACAACACAACACAACACAACACAACACAACACAACACAACACAACACAACACAACACAACACAACACAACACAAACACAAACACAACACAACACAACACAACACAACACAACACAACACAACACAACATAACACAACACAACACAACACAACACAACACAAGTATCTACAGAAAACCTACTTTTAGTAATTTGTTACCAAAAAAATTAAGTCTCGTTCCCTTTCTTTATAAATGTAATTGTATAAAAGCTTTAATCTTTGGGGTCTTCCTAATAGCATCTAATTACCAAGATCTTCATAAAGAATTTACTTTCCTAATTAAATTTTTTAACTCAAATTTCTTTCTCTTTAATTATTGATTAATAAGAAAATTTAGAACCGATCTTACTCTATTGCTAACCTTATCTGTCGATACCAAAACAACCATTCTTTATCAAACTTCCATTTTACGACTACTACTATATTAAAATTGAAAATGAACAATCTCAAAATTTTAATAAATTGCTATCCAATTTGAAATTTATTTTTCGTCTTCATCTCCAAGGTTCAATCTAATATTCCAAACAGCCAAGGTTCACCCTAATATCCTATATAGCAAAGGTTCAACCTAATACTACATACAGTCAAGATGTACCCTAATATTCCATACACTCACTAATCACCCTAATACTCCATACAGCCAGATTACCATAATAGCTCTATACAGTCAAGTTTACCCAAATATCCCATACAATTCAGATTCATATACAATATACGTTCAGTGCATTTGAGTTGCTATTGAAACTAGCTAGCTATCAAGCACGGTAGTGGAGATAAATGATCGAGCTTATCATAATACGCCATACAGTCGACATCTAACTACTCAAAGGACGAAAGGAGTCAGAAATGCTGGGAATCTAGGTAAAGGCCTCCAAGAAATAGCAAATATGAATGGACTGGATTATGCAGTTCTTAAGTAGGAGCGCCGATGACTTTATTTGATTTTTTGATTATGGTTTTCAATAAGAATAAT
>JABUQX010107706.1:15000-25000 GCA_015478945.1 Trachelipus rathkii
GTAGAGGTGGGATATGAGGTATGGTAGGTCATGGATAAAGAGATTGAAGAATATTTGTGATAGGATGGAGCTCTGGGAGACTCTGTTATATAATTTGTATATGAGGGAGGAGTGGTGTCATTGTATGACTAACTGTACGAGCGGACAGAAAATTTACTATTACTTTCTTGTAATTGATACTTATTTCTGTGTTTAATATTTTGTCTGTTAAGAGATCACGTGGGACCGTACCAAATGCCTTGTTGATGTTTACTGCAACAAGAAGAGTGAGGTCAGGGGAGAAGTTTGATTAAAACCTGTGAGGATGTTTTGTGATAAGTCGGTTAGTAGAGTGATGGTGAAGTGTTTATCTAAATCCATGTTGTGAATCTGTAGAGAGATTAAAGAGGAGATTATATTTATGATTAAACTTTCAAGTACTTTGGATATTGTAGAGACCAATGATATAGGTCTATAAAAGCTGGGTTATTTTAGTATTGGGATTATGTGTGGGTGTTTCCAGAATTGTGGGATTGTGTCGGTTTGCCATGACACTCTAAATATCTTGGTTAAGGCTGTAATGGTTTTAGTTCTCAGATGTTTGAGATGAATATCTGATTTTCTATCCGGTCCTTCAACTTCAAATTTTTGAGGCTTTTTAATGGTGTTGAGTACTTCTAAGGGAGTGAATGAGAAGGTCTTCTCGGTTGTTCTTTAATCTTTTGAAACGTTTTATTGTTAATTTATTGGCGGGGATTGTGTGGTTTAGTGTGGCATAATAATATTACATTGATTTTTTGGGCTTGGGACTTTATTAATTTATTCACAGATGGCTTCGTGGGTTGGTGTTGGTTGTGTCTGTGATGTATAGATTTTTTTTTACGGTTGGAAATATTTTTTGTTGCATCGGTTTTATGGTCTAGTATTTGAATTGTACTGTTGTCAATTCTTATTCTTATTTGAGCTGATTATGTTATTTTATTCTATTGTTAAGGTAGATGATTTGGTTTATTTGGTCCTTGATTTGGTTGTTTAGTTTCTTTGTTTAATTAGGGTGTCAATTTCTGGTGAGAAATTGGGATTAAAATGTTTGCGGTAGCCATGGGAAATGTGTTTATTGGATGCTTTAAGGATTGTCTTGTTGTAATGTTGCATTGCTTTGTTAAAAGATGGAGAGCCAGTTATTTGGAAAAATTGTAGATCTTGTTCATTGTAAATGAGGTCAGTGAAAGCTTGCCAGTTCCCCTCTTTATAGTTGATATATGTTTTTTTAAAGGATGTGTGTAGGGTGTTTATATTGAATTGGGATTATAATTGGGATGTAATTGAAGAAGAGAACAGGCAATGTTTGCCGTTGTGATGACTTAAATTTAGGATGGGGAGTATAAGAATATTCGGGGAATGTTGGATTCTGGTTATGTAGGAATGGTCGTCTGGTGGGTTGTTTCTGTTATTGAAAATACTAAGTGAGTGTATATTGTCAATGAGTGATTTACCTCTTGGTGTATGCATGTTAAGCCATTCAGGGGGATGCGCACTAAAGACCCCGACCAATATTAACTTATTATATTCAGTTAAGGGGGATATATTTGGGATATAATTTCGATAGCAGTGTTGAGAAGTGGATAGGGAAATGTAGAAATTATTTATATTGCCTGGTTTTTTTTATTAATTTCTACCTCTATTGAATGGTACGTGGATATCTGGTCGTTATTCATGATTTGTTGTGTGTGATTTGTGATGTTTGGGAAATGAATGTTGTTGTGTATGAAAGTAGTAAGGCTATGATTGGATGGATTTTTGTCTTGCCTTAGTATTGCGTAATTAGGAAATTAGGAGAGGTAGGCGTTTTGTGTAGGATTAGTCTCCTGTATATGTCTTATGTGGAGATGGAGGAAACAAATTTCTGTGAGTGGGTCTCCGCATAAGTTGCAGGGCCATGTTGTATTATATTGATCTCTTGTTTGGAGGTTGGTGCACTTTATGTGAAACCAGAGCTGTCGTTCACCCTAGCCATAGCACGACCTATATATATATATATATATATTATATATATATCATATACTATATAATATATATTATATATATATTATATATATTATAATATATATATATATTTATATATATATTATAACTATATATATATAATAATATATATATATATTCATATAGTATATAATTATATATATTATATATATACTATATACTATATATTATATATATATATATATATAATCATATATAATATATATATATATATAAATATATTTATATTATATATGATAGTATATATACATATATATATATACTATATATATATATATATATATATATATATATTATATATATATATATATATATATATATATATATATATAACTTCCTTTTTAACGGCATAATCCTTTCTCAGAGGGTAAAACACGGGGGGGACTACAGGAAAATCGAACTTTAAGGCCGGTTATCCCAAGCCTGTCATCACTAAGTGTTCGCAGCCGAGTTTTAATTTTTGCCCCTGGAAGATAAAGCTCAGACTGCACGCGGAGGATTGAACCAGCCTCCTCTCGCACGAGAGTCGGAGAGCCACTCCTCTTATATATATATATATATATATATATATATATATAGTACTATATAATTATATATATATTATATATATATATATATTATATATATATATATATATGAAAATTTGTGGAAAGTACTAACTTGTTGAGTTTTTCTAAAAGATGTAATGGGAATTGGGGTAATTAAAACTGGTCATTCCAATGAGTATTATATATTAGTTAAAAAAAAAATAACTAATTTCAATGATCATTTAATAGTACCCTACATTGATTGATCTTCTAAAGTCTAAATGGATTGGAAAGAATATGGGGAGCGACTTTTTGTCATTCTTGGTTTCTGTAATAATTATCTTGATATATGAGTGATTGTTGCATTGAAAGAAGGCAATAATTTTTGATTTGGGGAGCTGGAAATAATATGTGATTGAGAAGCGTTCGTGTGAGAATATCAATATCATATTTGACGATAATGTTAGAATCCCTAGAGCAGGGGTTCCCAAACTTTTTTCACCGCGGCACCCTTGTTGTGCTAAAAAAAATTCGCGGCACACCTACTCTTAAATTGGTTTGAGTACTTAGTCTTAGGTCTTAGGAAACAAGAATACACAATGCAAATTTAATGCTCATTTACCTTTAATGTAAAGAATGAAACAGTTTTTATGAATTTTTCATTATTTTCTTTAAGTTTATGGGAAGTTTTGTCAATTTTACTCTTAAATCACTTGATGCTGAAAGTTTACACCTGTATCTGTTGTTTATGTAAGCATACGTTGAGAATGCAGACTCGCATAGATAAGTGGATAAAACGCACAAGTCTTTTTAATGCAATCTTGCCAACAGCATTGTTTTCTGCATACACTTGCATCTAGAACTCTTCTTGACCCCCTTCGTGGTATTTAAGTTTCAAAGTGCGGTCTTCACTGATGTCCAGCAGATTTTAAAAAGCTTCATTTGTCCATCCCAGTAGGTTTACGTTTTCGGGTCACACGAAAATGTGTTTTTGTAATCCAGCTGTAGACATCCTCAAAATCAATTTCGGGAAAATACTCAACAATGTTTTTTTCAAACTTCATGTGGCAGTAAATATTTCGAGGAGTTCGGTTGAAGATGGATCTCATTTGTTTTGACAAATTCTAACACACGCTTCAAAAAATAAAAAAAATTTTGCGCAAGCTTTTATTTTGTCTAATTGGTGCTCCTACCTTCCTGGAAGAGATGTGGTGGATTTCATTAGTTTTTCGAATGTTCGGAAGTATCCCAATTTACAGCTGCCAATGCGACATACGTTAATTTTTTTGAATAAACACTGCTGCTTGTAATGTCGACGCACAATGCATCGTTTAGTCAAAGCAGTCTGGCTAAATCTTTCCATTGAAAGTCCACTGGCATCTTTTCTGTGTGGCGCAAGAGATGGGAAGTGACCATACCCATATCTTCGGAGGTAAGTTTTAAAAAGCGTGTGTTTGAAGCGGGCGGCTCTTAAAACATGATTAATTTATCTTCTTCACGCATCATCCAGTAAAGACTTTTAAAATCTTGGGCATTTTCATGTTGGCCAGAAAATGCGCTGTATTGAACAGTGGCTGCTGGTGGCTTTTTCTGCCACTTGCTTCATCCTAGACACAGCTCCTTTCGTTTTTCCAACCATTGCGGCCGCTCCGTCACTAGCAATATCCATACACTTTGCTCCATTCAAACCATTTTCCTGTACAAAATAGCATTCAAAATTTCGTCGCCAGTGGTGTAAGCCTTAAGAACTTCGCTCATCAAAAGTTCCTCTTCCATTTGCATTGCGAATGGGTACCTTACAAACACAAGAAGAACTGCAAGTCCTGCTACGTCGGTACTTTCATCAAGCTGTAAACTAAAAAAATCACGTTTTCAATCAATTTATAATTCTTTCTCAGACTGTCTCTGAACATTGTGTTAATTCGTAATGCTTAAGTGTTATTTGATAGCTGCACAGTATCAATGTTTTTGGCCATATTTGAACCTAAAATGCAACTAACTACATCCTTCAGGCAAGGTTTAATTAATGTCTCAGTAATAGTATGCTGTTTTCCAGTTTTTGCAATATGTAAACTGACAATAAATGAAGCTTCAGTTGCATTTTCATTTTTACTTTTAGGAATTCTCTCCATCATAGATGAACCTGCCTGAAGAGATAAAGCGCACTACGTGACTACAAGCAAAATGCCCGACGAGTAGTAGACGATGCATAATAATGGTGTTGCCATATTATAAAAACGAATTGTACTAATTAACTCCAAAATTTTAGTGAAAATTGAAAAAATGTGCCGGCACCCCTGGCATTCGCTGGCGGCACCCCAGGGTGACGCGGCACCCACTTTGGGAACCCCTGCCCTAGAGTATACTAAATGAAAAAATAAATAATGCTTCCCTTGTGGTGAGAAAATTTTGTTTTTTGTTATATACTCGAAACTACGGATGTTATTTATAGCGTGGAAATGCATTGCTACTAAGTCTTTCACTCATAGTGAGAAAATCGTGAAGAGTAACTAATGAAATATACAGAAGGTAAGTTATTGATTCATGAGGGCCTATATATGTAAAATTTTGTGTTGATAAATGGCAGGAGACATTTTTCCGAGAAAATTCTTTAAATGTTTTTCTAATGATATTCAATTTTTAAGTAAAGACCTTTTTACCTTTTTACCTTTTCACCGATTTGTGGAAACCCGAAATGTCATTCATGGCAGCATCAAATATTTTTCAAAATTGATGATGGAAAAATTTCTAAGAAATGACAGACCAAGTAGAACATTATAAAAATATGAAAATAAGAATAAACAAAATGTTTCTAAATAAAATGATTCATAAATTACAACTAAAAAAAGTTTAAAGTTAAATTAAGCTCTGAAATTCTAAAGAAAATTAAAATATATAATGAGAAATGTTTTACGCATTCAGATAAAATACAAAACAGGTCAGATCAAGATGAAATTGGAAATAATGATAGAGTGATGAAATTACATTAAGATCTTTTGCTTTAGCTAATTAACTTTTAAAAGAAACCAGGAAGGTTTGTCAAAAATAGCTGAAAATAATTTTACAAGAATAATGAAAACTCTTGACCAAGCAGGTTGTGCCTCTCTATTGATAAATAATATGCTAAATGGCAATTGCTGTTTGCCTCGAAGAACGTTCTAACGTTAAACCCCTTTGGTTATTAAAAGACGTGCTAAGAAAAAGAAGAGGTTACCAATATATAACTTTTATTTTATTTTCAGTTTCATAAATTTTAAGATTTGAACACAAAAAAAAGAGGTTTGGTTTTCAGAAGCATTTCTGAAGGTCAATGCTGTAGCATATTTCAAGTCGTGCTGAATTCTTTAACTGTCATCTGCTTTTCATTCTATGTCAAAACTTTTATACCTTAAGGCTTTTGCCTATTCCCAGCTGGGAAGTATGGGTTTAAATTGAGCTTTGGTGAAGGCTTTATCCTCCCTTTAACTTCTAGCGAATCCTCTCCTTGAATAGGACTATAGTTAAATTAAACAGAAAAAAATCTAATAATACGTTTCTAGTTACATAAATAATAGGAAAATCGAAAGTTATGAACTAATTTGCATGATGATTATGATTCCGAGCAGTTAAAATAAAAATAGCCAAATTGAAAGTTATTTTAAAAACGATAAAAAAAAATCGGTGCCTTAAGATATTATAATTAATAGACACACACACACACACACACACACACATATATATATATATATATATATATATATATATATATATATATATATATATATATACTCTCTTTATATATATACTATATATATATATATATATATATATATATATATATATATATATATTCAGTATTACCAGCACTGGAAAATTTTACGGTTTGACCAAAGGGTGAAGAAAGGAGGATAAGATGAATTAGCAGAGAAGTGACACCAATCATTATGATCTCTGAAAATTTTTAATATATATATATATATATATATATATATATATATATATATATATATATATATATATATGTAATAATATTATATATATATATATATATATATATATATATATATATATATATATATATATATATATATAATTATATATATATATATATATATATATATATATATATATATATATATAACATATATATATATATATATATATATATATATATATATATATATATATATATATATATATATATATATATATATATATAAAGTGGAAGGACCAAATATTAAATTTCTAGAAAAATGATAATAATTTATATAAATTTCTAAATTCCTAAATTGTTAACTTTAATCGCCGAGCATGAGAGTGAGCAAAGTCCAAGATAACATCTTCAGTTTTTATGTCATTATTTCTATGTATTTGGAGGAGGGCAAGTCAGTAATAGTATTTCTCAAGTAGGTTTTCAGAAGTCTTAATGTTGAAAGCTTCTTTCTACTGAAGCAGTAGGCATGGGTAAAATTACCAGTATTTGCAACAAAATGTAAATATTTGGAAGTTGTGACTGCGAACATGAAACTAGTCCATCTATTGCTGTTTTTGGACGATCTGTGCTGTGATGCTTTCATTTTCATCTTCATAATCCCATTCTGCTTTTTACTAAATCTTCAATTAGGCTTTCGAGATCTTCCTTGTAAAATGTTACAGAATATTTTATCTTCTCATATGGCACATTAGACCTGTTCGATATGACAAATTGCAAAGAAGATGTAATTTCTTTATGATTTAAAAACCTCTTTCCTAATGATGACATTAAACCATCCAAAAATGGTATAAAAATGGATGTGCGATAATGTCTGTGGGTCGGAGAGTAGGACTGATTTGATTGTGTTTTGAAATTCATTAATTATGGTACCTTTGTTTCAATACCCGAGCTCAGATTCAGATGCGCTTCAACATTCTTCAAAAATTTGCTGAAATTATAATGTTGCATTTTCTCTGATGGCTTCAAGTTTAGTTTTAACTAGATTCACTTCATTATATGCACTCATCAAATCAATAACGTGTGTCTGCAATTGTTTTGAAAGATTGTATGTTAAACTTAATACCCTGTTTAAAACAAATTAGGAAACCAGAAAAGATGCACTATAAACATTGTTTAGAATTAAGGTAGCTTTTTTTTTGACTGATCTCCAACTTCACATTTTATTTGCTCTAAAGCTGCTATTATCGGGTTTATCATCTCTTTAAATAATAAAACCGATTCATGCCGTTGGCACTAGCGAGTTTCGCAAACTTTTTTTTAATCTCTTCTTGCTACTCTTAAGAATAAGTTCTTCTATTTTTTCTTCAAGAACTTTTGTCCTCCTAGCATTTGCAATAAAAAATGTGCAACATTCTGATATTATTCCAATTGCACTTTGAATATTCTGAACTTTAGAAGCGTATGTGAGGCATAAATTTAAGCAATGCGAAACGCAGTGAGTATAAATAGCTTTGGGACATTTTTTCCTTTATTATTCTCTGAACATTCCTGAATTCACCACCCATTGCTGCTGCACCGTCGTACCCCTGTTCTCTTAGTGACTTCTATTTTTTGACTCCCATCCTAAAAAATAATTTGGAGAGGGCACAAAGTCTCTGACATTTCGGCATTATGTAGAATGTCAGGATGTGCCATCTAAATATTTCAACCCAATACGTAATCTATGCCATCAGATGGCACAGATCGTGTGTACTTTTACTTAAGTTTTAAACTCTACTTATTGACTTCACAACTAAGTAAGGTTAGGTTGTTAGGTTAGGTTAGGTTAGGTTAAGTTAGGTTAGGTTAGGTTAGGTTAGGCTAGGTTAGTTTAGGTTAGGTTAGGTTAGGTTAGGCTAGGTTAGGTTAGGTTAGGTGTTAGTTTACGTTAAATAATAATTAAATAAAAAAATCCAGTACACATTACTTACTTTCCTCTATTATTTATTGACATCAATTTGGCCCAAAAAAGACTTTTCGGAAATAGGTAGAATGTCAGACTGTGTCTGTTATATATTATAGTAATTCCAAACCAGAATGTAATTTATTCCCATTTCATATTGGGCTGGGTCGTGTGTTACTGTTATTTCTACGTATTAAACTCTACCTATTGAAGTCACAACCAAGTTAGGTTAGGTTAAGTTAGGTTAAGTTAGGTTAGGTTAGATTGTAAGGTTAGGTTAGGCTAGGCTAGGTTAGGTTAGGTTAGTTTACATTAAATAAATAATTAAATAAAAAAATCCAGTACACATTACCTGGCAAAAAAGGTTCCTTTAAGACTATTCATATCCAAACCAAGTTCAGTTACTTTTTTTCATTTAATTTTGCAAGACATTCCCGTCAAATCATTTACTGAGATGAAACACAAAAAAATTTCTTTGACGGCAAGAGTATTAATATCAACAGCTAACACTAGCAAAAATTATTCCTTCTGGAACCCACATCGGTCGTCTTATGGATAATACAGTAAAAAATTTACTTTTATTTATGTTTTGAACAATTTTAAGTTGAATGAGATGCGCAAATGACTGAATTAGAGCATTCTGGACTGTGGAACTGGTATACATGGCATTTCTAGAACTAGTTTTTAAATGTTCTGAAAGAACATGGTCTCCAGCATTATCACGATATCTTTAAAGACTCCGAAAATTGCCATCGTTTCCCACAGGCCAAGAGAGTACGATGCGACATTGCTCATGATGTCCACGTAACGTTATATATTTTGCTTACCACAGAATCAATTGGCTGAAACCGGTGAAGTAGCCGCTTTCTACTATCTACAGTACCTCCTTTTTCTTCTGACCTGTCAATCTGTTTGTCGATGGTCTCGATTTTTCCTTCCTGCTTTCCTACAGCAAATCTCTTTTCTGCCGATTCTTTGTGATATTTAGTAATGTTTTTTGAAAGATTGATTGGCATTCTTTAAGTTTGAATACGGTCTCAAGACAAAAACACCAAATTCCTTGTGTTTTCCTTTACCACATTTAAAAAAACAATACAATTTGAGCAATAAACCCCAACATTTTTATCAGAGTAAGCTAACCCTTAAAATCATCAAGCCACTTTCTTTAATATCTTTTCGGACATTCTTTCCTAGGCAGGAAATATATATTTCGAATCTGGTTTCCAGAGATATTATAATATTTCATTTCCTCATTGCTAAATACCAGTACTTAATATCTTTGGGATGAACAATCCTTTCTGTATTCCATGATTGCGCCTCCTGACTTATAGACGCTTGTGAAGGAAAAACATCACCGTCAACTTGAGATTTTTCAGCTGCTATCGCAGTTACAGAAGTTTCAGGAGAAACTGATTCTTCGAGTCCGAGAACCTCACTCTTTGAATAACAAGAATCTTTATTACCATAGTGATTACTTTTATGTGGAAAAAGTCTCTAATATCTGTTCTTTTCTTATCTTTTTTTTATTTTTTAAGTTGAGCAATAACGAGAACAAAAAATAGTAAACACAAAGTGCAAAACTATAACTATTCA
>JABUQX010107708.1:25000-27700 GCA_015478945.1 Trachelipus rathkii
AATAATAAATTAATAATAATACAATAACAATAATAATAAAGCAATAATAATAATAATACAAAATAAAATAATAATATTAATAATAAGAATAATAAAATAATAAAATAATAATAATAATAATAATATAATAATAATAATAATAATAATAATAATAATAAAATAATATATATAAAATAATTAAAAAGTCAATAATAAAATAATAATAATAATAATAATAAATAATAATAATAATAATAATAGATAAAATATAATAATAAAATAATAAATAATAATAATAATAATAATAATAATAATAATAATAATAATAATAATAATAAATAATAATAATAAAATAATGAAGTACTGATAATAATAATATAGAATAATAATAATAATAATCGATAAATAATATAATAATAATAGCTAATAATAATAATAATAATAATAATAATAAAAATAATAATAATATAATAAAATGAATAATATAATAATATATTATAAAAGATAATAATTAATAATAATATATAATATATCAATAATAATAAAATAATATAATAATAATAATTAATAATAATATAATAATAAATATATATAATAATAATAATAATAATAATAATAATAATTAATAATAAATAAATAATAAATAATAATAATAAATTATAATAATTCAATAATAACTATAATAATAATAATAATAATAAAGTAATATATGAATAATAATAATAATAATATAATAATAATAAACTATAATAATAATAAATAATACTAATAATAATAAATAATAATAATGCAATAATAATAATAGTATAATAACAATCATAATATTTGAATATTATAAAATAGTACTAATGGTCTTAATAATATAATAATGTATTATTAATAATAGTGTAATAATAATAATAATAATAATAATAAAAATAATAATAATAATAATATAATAACTAATATAATATATAATAATATAATAATACTAATAATAATAATATATAATAATAATAATAATAGAAATAATAATCATAAAATTAAACAACAATTAACATAATAATAAATAATTAATAATAAGAACAATAATAATGAATAATAGTTAATGATAATAATAATACTAATAATTATAATAATAAAAGCAAACTACGCGGACAATCAACAAAATTAATACACAATCAAATTACAATCAATTACATCTAAAAATTACAATAATTTCAATATAATTATATTAGCTACAATCATGTTTACAACAATAGAAATAAATAATAATTTGTAATAATAATAATAATAATTAGTAAACAATAATAATAGTGATAATAGCAATAATAATAATAATGAATAATAATAATAATAATAAATAATAATAATATATATAATTAATAATAATAATATAATAATGAATAATAATAATAAGAATAATAATAAAATAATAATAATAGATAATAATAATATAAAATCATAAGTGATAATAATAATAATAATGAAATATAAATAATATAATAAATAATAATAATAATAATAATAATAATAAATCATAATAATAATAATAATAATATATAATAATAATAATAAATGGTAACATGTAAGTAGCTAGATTTACGTGGTGTTGTATTTGGACAATAGTGTATTTATTAATATTAATTTAGATAATATGTTTTTTTAAATAATAATAATAATAATAATAAAACTAAAAATAATACCTAGCTATAATAATAAAATAGCTAAAAAAAAAATATGAATTAATTAATTAATAAGAGAATTAATAATAATAATCAATATTAAGATAATAATAAAATAATAAAAATAATATATAAAAAATAATAATAATAAAATAATAATAAATAATAAATAATAATAATATAATAATAATTAATATATAATAATAATAATAATAATGAAAAAATAATAATAATAAATAATATAAATAATATATATATTAATAATAAGAATAATAATAATAATATAATAAATGAATAATAATAATAAAATAATAATAATATAATATTAATAAATAATAATAATAATAATAATATAATAATATAATAATAATAATATATAATAATAATAATATAATAATAATGAATTTAATAATAAAATATATAATAAAATGAATAATAATGATAATAAAAATAACGATATTATGCTGTTCTATTTTCTAATAATAATAATAATAAAATAATAAGGAAAAATAATAATAATACAATAAAATATAATAATAATAGTAATCAAATAATAATTAATAATAAATCAACAATCAAATGATAAAAAATAGTTGGATGATAATAATAATAATAAAATAAATATAATAATAATAAATATATAATAATAATAATCATAATTCAATAAGTCAATAAATAAATACTATAGAATAATAATAATAATAATAATTAATAATAATATAATTAATAATAATAATAATAATAATAATAATATAATAATAATAATAATAATTTATAATATATATAAAATAATATATAATATAATAATAATAATAAATATAATATAATAATAATAATAATTAATAATTAATAATAATAATAATAAGAATAATAAAATGAATAATAATTTCTGAAGATACTTTCAGTTTCCCATCATTAAATATAGAAAAATTGAAAGAGAGTATAAATTCTTAGAAAAGATATGGATCTGAATCTCATTGTTATTTATTTGAAGGCGCCCATAATTAATCTTCTAAGAAATCATTTTAAAAATTAAACTTTTTAATTGAACTGCTCT
>JABUQX010107709.1:0-2500 GCA_015478945.1 Trachelipus rathkii
ATAAGGTTATATATACAAATATATATATATTATTACATATATTATTATGGTTATATATTTTTTGTTATCACTCCTTTACCTTGGCTATATATATATATATATATATATATATAGTTAAGGTTAAGGTTATACATAGTTATTGTTGTTACATGTACCTTACATATATATATATATATATATTAAATACTTGAGTTATTCCTTCTAAAACGTTTTCTTTATCTAAAACGTTTTCTATAGTTGATTCCATGATTAACTTTAATTCCATGACTTTATTTAAAGTCACTCTTTTCCTTCCATTATTCTTAAGTATTTTAGTAATTTCTTTATTATTTTATTTGTTTTATTAAATATTCTTTGTTATAAAATTATTATTTATTATGTATAGTATTTAAACATATTATTTATAAACATAGTATTTTAACATTTAAAATCAATCTAAATTCACAGATGCCGTCTCCGCCATCCGATATGGGCATGAACTGCCGCCATTTTTAATGGGTTAAAAGCGTTATTTAATAGCGGTTATTCTTACCTTTTTCGTTTTAATTTTGCATAATCTTTTATATTTATTATGTAATAATTTCATTTATTTGACCAACTTTCGCAAAAAAATAAGAGAAAATTTTATCGTAACATTATGAAATTTGCAAAAATAGATCGTTTCTATAATGTTAACTCGTGCTGAGCACGAGTAGCACGAGTGCAGGAGTCGCCTCTGATATATATATATATATATATATATAGTATAAGAAGAGTAATATATATATATATATATATATATATATATATATATATATATATATATATATATATATATATATATATATATATATATATATATATATATATATATATAGTCTGTCAAATGGACTTTGAGACAAATCACTTGAAAATTAACTACTCAACGATGTCTTCTTGTTTGGGGAAGCAAAATAGCTCAATAGCTCAGTTCCAGAGTGCTCTGTAGAGATAGATAGATAGATAGATAGATAGATAGATAGATAGATAGATAGATAGATAGATAGATAGATAGACAGGCTAACTTGAAAACATATTTATAACGGTCAAGTATCATATTAATATAATTTATGCAACAATGAGAATAGCAAAATATTTAATATACAAAGGTAATGTTACAGAAAGTCTTTCCTCTTCAGCTTTTATGAGGATTTTGTTTGTTTGTTTGTGTAAAATCTTTAAGGAATCCTCTAAAATTTTAATATACTTTAATGGAAAAGATCATGAATTTAATAACAAGGTTCTTCGAACTGAATGACCAATTAATATTAAAGTTCTTTTTTCCATTTTTCTATTTTTAATAAAAACAATTTTTTTGTGTGTGTGAGTGTTTGGATATTTATGTTAAATAAATTCAAATATTTTGCATTCAGTGTTTGAGACTTATTTTTTTTTGCGGTTTGCAATTTCGGAATAACAATAATACCTGCAAATGCAAACAAAATAGAAATAACATTATATTAAAAATAAACTACCCAAAGGACATGAAATTATAATTTATTTATATTATTTTTAATAGAAATAATAATAGGAATATTTTTGAGAAAAGTTTTCAATATTCTTTGGTTCTCTCGTCAGCAATAAAGAAAAAAAATGAGATTGAAATCTTACCCACTTTATTGTATTCAAGCATGAAAATGGAGAAGAAAGGCGTCGATTGTCGAAGAAAAATGGAAAAGAGGCTTAGGGTGTAAAAGTGATGGAAAAACTCGGCCTAACTTTTCATTGAGAGACTTGCGTAACTCTAAATAGTCTTTCCCTAAGGCCCAAATGAGAGATGAAATAGATTTTGATCCCCCTCACAGGAACCATAAAACAGAAATACAAGTAGGGGAATTCGCATTAAAAGAGAAACAGGTGCGGAGGGGACAAAGAAAAACCGAAATTGTTTTCCCTATACAAGAAAATGGAATGTAATACTATTTTTAGCAATGTGTGCGCACAAGGATATAGGCGGAAGCAATGGATATAAACAAGAAACTAGCGTGAATATGTCTACCAACATTTTTTTATTAGTATATAAAATTCCTCCAAATTATACTTTTTTTTGTATTTAAGAATTGAACGTCAAGCTTTTTCTTACCTTTAAATCCTAACTCAGGCTAAACATAAATTAAATAAAACATTGACCAAAAAATGCATACATACATACATATATACAGAGAGAGAGAGAGAGAGAGAGAGAGAGAGAGAGAGAGAGAGAGAGAGAGAGAGAGAGAGAGAGAGAGAGAGAGAGTTTACACACTCATATCTGAAACTCGACTTTTATTTTTATTTATTTTAGAAACGAAAGTTTTTTAATCTTACAAAAGTATTTCATTTTTTTCTCTCTCTCTCTTTTTGGAGGATGAATAAATTAACGAAGTTTCATAACACAAAAAGGAAGTTTTCTCGTCATTCTTCGTCTACAAATTTCGTTATCAAATGTCGGCAATAAAAACAGTTATAAAATTAGTAAAACATATAACTAAAAGTAGAACTC
>JABUQX010107709.1:7500-12500 GCA_015478945.1 Trachelipus rathkii
TTTTCTTTTGATTCTTAATAATTTGATCTGACTGACTATCTGACTGAAGAGTATCTCAAAATGACGGGTTTATATAGTATTTCACTTTCGACTTATGCTAAAATTTTGCTCGCGCAAATCTTAGCATAAGTACGAACATAAATTAAAATTTTTACAAAGTTATAATGGAGTGCTACATATATATATATATATATATATATATATATATATATATATATATATATAAGTTATATATATATATATATATATATATATATATATATATATATATATATATATATATATATATATATATATATATATATATATATATATATATATATATATCAGGGGCGTATACATAGGGTAGGCAGGGTAGGTAGCTCCTACCCAATATTTTTGAGTCTTTTTAATAAAATAAATTAAATGGTAAACTTAACTAAATTATTAACATTTTATTTGAAAGTGAAAAAAAGAAACTAATTTATAAAAAAAAAAAAAAAATAAAAAAAAACAACTACTTTAGTAATAACGGTTATAATAATTAAATTAATTTGGAAATTTTCGTTCCTAATCTTCTCTTTTGAGTCATTTCTATGCTAATGGGGTACGTAGGTATTTCATTTTTCCTATAGTATTATATTGGCCAGGCCAGCTAACATACCTGTGCTGCCAGACGTAAAAAGAAAACATCGTACACTTATATATATATATATATATATATATATAGAAAGTATATATATATATATATATATATATATATATATAGTATATATATATTGAGTTATATATATATATATATTTATATATATATAGTATATATAGTATATGTATATATATATATATATATATATATATATATATATATATATATATATATATATATATATATATATATATATATATATATTATATTTTTTTTATATATATATATATCTATAGTCTATATATATATATATATATATATATATATATATATATATATATATATATATATATATATATATATATATATATATATATATATATATATATATATATATATATATATATATATATATATATATATATATACGATAAGTTTTCTCTCTTACGTATCACAAGCATGGCAACAGGAGTTTTTACCTTGAAATCCTTGCATTTGGTTATTAAATATTATTTTTTTATTACATTACTTAAGTGATATTTATCTTTATATAATTAAAATAATTAAAATAGTGCATAATGGAAGTAAGTAGATTTTTTTTATTGAAAAATAGCTTTAAAAGCTTATCTAAGGAACAAAAACTTAATTTTAAAAAATCTTTTAAGGCCTACGTTTCTTTATATTTAATAACAGATAAAGTCAATAGTTCAGAGAAGATTTCCTCTTTATTATTATTATTATTATTATTATTATTATTATTATTATTATTATTATTATTATTATTATTATTATTATTATTATTATTATTATTATTATTATTATTATTATTATTATTATTATTATTATTATTATTATTATTATTATAACCTTGAAAATTTCTAAATTTCTGGTCGTTTAATGTGCAATTTAACATTCTGTTTACAGGAGTTACTATGGTGCTCAGCACCAATGTACAACACCATCCACTTTCCCCATCCTCCGCCCTGTGGAAACTGGAAAGTATCCGACTAAAGATGCTTCTTTAGTTATTCGTGTTTGTAACGTTTAGAAGCGTCAAGTTAGATTTAAGGAATAACAATTTTCAGCATTTTCTCCTGTTAATCTCATCCTTTTCTCGTTATAAATTAATCCAGCTCTGCTGAAAAGTTGTTCGTTTGGTATACTACTAGATGGGCATGACAAATATCTTTTGGCCATCATCTTCAACTCTTTGAAGTTATGTTTGTTCTTTCTCCACCACATTAGAGGATCATATTCGGGATCGATCCCTTTTTCTTTTTGATATTTTGCTATTTCATTCAAAACACTCCATTAAGCTCTATTTTTGTATCATCATCGCTACCTTGATGCTAAATGAGGATTCATGGCTTCAAACAGAATTTTTTGCCTTGTATGTTGAAGGTTGCTTTATTTCTGCAGTTTAAATTCTTTAAGGATGTCTGTTAATAGATATATCTTTTCCATATTCTGAAGAAAGTTCCTTACATTGTTTTGTTATTTCTTCCTGAACTTCTTTCAAAACATAAGAAGTTGGAAAAAATATCCCTTTATATCGAGGATCTAGATACGTTGCGATGGAATACAAGTAATTTCTTTCCAAATTATCAAATCTTCGAGTTAACTCCGAATTTATTGTTTGTACAGCTGATTTAATTCCCTCTTCAGCCTCGAAATCTGAGGTCTGGTGAAGAGTTTTTAACGACACAATAAAAGGAATTACTTGTGATATAGAGGACGAATGAAAGCTTAACTTTTTAGTAATCTCTTCAAATATCTCCAATAGGGTAATACATTTTTCAATTAGTATAAAATCAGAACTAGTAAGTTGTCTTATCTTAGAAGTATTTGAGGAGTAAAGACAAACCGAATCCTTGTTTTTCATTTAATAAACAGAGAGAGAGAGAGAGAGAGAAAGTTTTGATAGCATGAGAGTATTTTTAAAAAGATAACTTCCTGACAACCGCAGTTGCGGTTGCGAAGACCAGTGACAACCGCGGTTGCGGTTGGTTGTAGTTGCGATTGTGTAGACCAGTGACCACCGCGGTTGTCGAAAATATGTGCGATTGCTAATTTGTACGTGGCCGCGGTTGCGGTTATTCGATCCATCACTAATATATATATAGGTATATATATATATATATATATATATATATATATATATATATATATATATATATATATATATATATATATATAGATATTGTATATATATATATATATATATATATATATATATATATATATATATATATATATATATATATATATATATATATATATATATATATATATATATTTTGTATATATATGATATATGCATATATATATATATATATATATATAAATATAGAAATATATATATATATATATATATATATATATATATATTTATATTTATATTTATATTTATATTTATATTTATATTTATATTTATATTTATATATATATATATATATATACATACAGGGCTCTTTAACCATTCATTCCGGCCCTAGGCAAAAAAAAATTCACCTAAAGCATATGTAAAATTATATATATACATAGTTAGTTATATATATATATATATATATATATATATATATATATATATATATATATATATATATAAACACTTATATATATTTATATATATATATATATATATATATATATATATAATTCTTTAATGAAAAAAGTCTTACATTTCAAACTTATGTGCAAGATTATTTGTCTAATGCTTTAGTAACTCTCGGAGCATTTTAAGTTTTGTTGCTTGTAGAAATTGTAGTAAAAATGAAGATTAGGACCCCACCTATCCAAACCGTTCTTCAAGAAGTTAGTGCTACTTAAATAAGACGATGTAATCTACACAATGCTTCCAAAAAAACTGAATGAAATCAGACGGAGAACTTTTTTTTGCATTACTTCCAATCGCAGACTGACCACTTTGGATGGTTGATTCTAACATTGACTTTGATCTTTTTTTATTTTTTGTCATGATAAAAGACTTTTGATCAACTAAAATCAGACCCTCTTTTTAATTAAAGCATCATTTTAGAAAAGTTAAATTTTAATTTATTAAAATTTGTAAATTTAATTATTTAATTTTATTTGGTCAAAATAAAGTTTGATTTAGATTTTGCTACAATTAAATCGCAATATTTAAACTTTTAGGGGCATTAAGAAAATTTCCAACATTCCTTGAGATAAAGGATTTTTTTTAAATGTATCATAAACCTTACATGAAAACATTACATCTACTACTATTATTTAGGTGGAGTAACCTTTTTTATTTTTTTTATTTATTTTTTTTTATTATTATTTTTTTTTACTCTTCCCCAGCTAATTACCCTACATTAATAAAATCTAAATAAGATCTATACTTTTTTTTTTCTGCATGACTTCCAATCGCAGACTGACCATTTTGGATGGTTGATTCTGTCAATGACTTTCGTATTTTCTTATTTTTTGTCATGATAAAAGACTTTTGGTTAACTAAAACCAGTCCATCTTTTTAATTAAAGCATCGTTTTAGAAAAGTTAAGTTTTAATTTATTCAAATTTGTAAATTTAATTATTTAATTTTATTTGACCAAAATAAAATTTGATTTAGATTTTTCACAATTAAAGAGCAATATTTAAACATTTAGGGACATCAAGAAAATTTTCCAGCAACGATCAAACTGAACCTGTTTTCGCAATCAATCAGCGCTCGTATAATAACTAAAAAACAGTTGAAAAATTGAGCCTATGCTGTGCTATAGGGTCTTACCTTTGTTTTTGTTTTTTTCAAAGATTGATGCTCCTTGATAGTTCTTATAAGACCTAAGTAACTCTGCCTGTAGGTTGTAGCTAATAGCACTTACTTGAACTTAGTAGATAAATTGATTAGTAGAAGGTAAAGAGAATAAAGATAGGTTGAAATAGTGAGAATTTGAAAAATACAATTTACCTTCGCAGTTTTATTAAGATTTTTTATTATGATATTTTTTAACACGTGCACAAGATAAAATCTTTTATTGATATGCGAAGAACCTTTTTTGTGCCTGGTGTATAGTAAGATATAGTGGATCCTTTTGTGATTTGTCCGATTTGAAGAAGTTCTGTGAACAGTTGCAAAATTGCCCTAGTAGGTGGCTGCAACGAAAACTAAATCAAGTAAATCAAGTAAGTTGTCCCTGGTGAATTCTGGACAATTATATTTAATAGTGGCAAAGTCAAAATTTGAAAAGTTTTTATATCCTACATCTAAACACTAAAATAAAACAAAATAGAAGAGATATATGTGGAAGTATATAATAGTTTTTATACTCGAGTCCTCGTATTAGAACTAAAAAATTAATATATAAGTACAATTGTGTAACTACATAAGTCTTACCTTGAGTTTGTTGGTTAT
>JABUQX010107709.1:17500-18624 GCA_015478945.1 Trachelipus rathkii
TCCATTTTACATATTATTTATTGACATTTTTATTATGTAGAAAATTTAAATATAATAAATAGTTACTTATATTAAGTGAAAATTAAAATAAAAATGAAAATTTATATAAAAAATACGAAATTCAAAAAGTGTCAAGTTTTTTTGAGGGGCAGAGAGGGGGGTGGAAATCGGACTCACCTCTATTTTTTATTCTTATTTTATGTATGATTTACAAACATTTTCATTACACTTATACTAATTTAAATATGATAAACAATTATTATATTAAGTAAAAATTAAAATCTAAAATTGAATTTATACTAGGGATGTACCGATAGTATCGGTATCGGTAGTATCGGCCATTTTTTATGCCGATAACCGGTTATCGGTTAAAACAAAAATGGTCGATACTTTAGCGATACTTTTTTTCTTATACTTTTTGGGTGAAAAATTATGAGAAACTTTTAGATTCAATAATAAATCTAATTCGATATAGATAATTAGACAAAGTTATGATTTTTTTTCCCGATTTCCTTTTTAAAAACTTGGAATTTTTTAGGCGTTTTCTTTCCAACTTGGTCACCTTTGAGCGTAAAATTTACGCTATTTTGGAACAGCCATTAATTAAATAATTTATACAGATTTAGCTTCTATTTTAGTTGATAAATAGTATTTTTTTTTTGTACGCAATTTTGTGAGAGCGTGTGAGTGTTTTTAAACTTCTGGATTATTCATATTTAGATATTTGCTGTTTTTTAACATTTACGGTTTCAAATTTAGGTTTTAGTGTACGAATAAAAATTTTTTTCCTCATTTCTCCTTTGTTTTTGTCTATTTGTTCCTGTCTGTTTTTTTTTTTTTTTTTTTTTTTTGTGATTGCGTGTGCGGTGCGTCGTATGAATTTTTGATAGCAGATTTGCAGGCATGCGTGGCTTTCTTTTTTTTGGACTTTTACCACATCAATGGCTTGCATCTCTAACTCTGGCATCCATGAATACTACTCTCTAATCCTAAAACCTAATTTTATGGCCTCTTGTCCTGTGAGACCCAGAAACTGGCTAAGAAATTCATCCTTCAAACTCGTTAAAATATATCCAACTTAACTACTTTTATAATTTCCTCCGTTTTGAGGGTGGGCAGGGTGG
>JABUQX010107710.1:0-17691 GCA_015478945.1 Trachelipus rathkii
AGACTGACTGTTTTTGACTGTTTTAACTGTTGTTTTTTTGACTGTTTTTGAATGTTTTTGACTGACTGTTGTTGACGTGTTTTTGACTGACTGTTTTGACTGTTGTTTTTGACGTTTTTGACTGTTTTTGGACTGTTTGACTGTTTTTTGACTGTTTTTGACTGTTTTTTGACTGTTTTTGACTGTTTTTGACTGTTTTTTTGACTGTTTTTGTTAGACTGTTTTTGACTGTTTTTGACTGACTGTTTTTGACTGTTTTTGACTGTTTTTGTCTGTTTTTGACTGTTTTTGACTGTTTTTGACTGACTGTTTTTGACTGTTTTTGACTGACTGTTTTTGACTGTTTTTTTTTGGACTGTCTGTTTTTGTGTGTTTTTGACTGACTGGTTTTTGACTGTTTCTTTGACATTGTTGACTGTTTTTGACTGTTTTTGACTGTTTTTGACTGTTTTTTGACTGTTTTTGACTGTTTTTTGACTGTTTTTTGACTGTTTTTGACTGTTTTTTGTCTGTTTTTTTGTCTGTTTTTTTTTTGTTTTTTTTTTCTGTTTTTGACTGTTTTTTGACTGTTTTTGACTGTTTTTGACTGTTTTGACTGTTTTTTTGACTGTTTTGAATGTTTTCACTTTTTGTCTGTTTTTGACTGTTTTTTGACTGTTTTTGACTGTTTTTGACTGTTTTTTGACTGTTTTTTGACTGTTTTTTGACTGTTTTTGACTGTTTTTGACTGTTTTTGACTGTTTTTGACTGTTTTTGACTTTTTTGACTGACTGTTTTGACTGTTTTTGACTGTTTTGACTGTTTTTTGACTGTTTTTGACTGTTTTTTACTACTGTTTTTTATTGACTGTTTTTGACTGGTTTTTGGTACTGTTTTTGACTGTTTTTGACTGGTTTTTGACTGTTTTATGACTGTTTTTGACCTGTTTTTTGACTGTTTTGACAGTTTTTTTTGACTGTTTTTGAACGTTTTTGACTGTTTTTTTGATTGTTTTTGACTGACTGTTTTTTGACTGTTTTTTGACAGTTTTTTGACTGTTTTTTGACTGTTTTTGACTTTTTTTGACTGTTTTTTTGACTGGATTTTTGAAACTGTTTTTTTTGAGACTGGACTGTGTTTTGAGACTGTTTTGACTGACTGTTTTTTTTAACTGTTTCTGACTGTTTTTGACTGTTTTTGACTGTTTTTGACTGTTTTTGACTGTTTTTTTGACTGTTTTTGACTGTTTTTGACTGTCTTTTTTTGACTGTTTTTGACTGTTTTTGACTGACTGTTTTTGACTGTTTTTGACTGTTTTTGACTGTTTTTTGACTGTTTTTGACTGTTTTTTGACTGTTTTTGACTGTTTTTTGACTGTTTATTTTGACTGTTTTTTGACTGACTGTTTATTTGACTGTTTTTTTGACTATTTTTTTTGACTGTTTTTTCGACTGACTGTTTCTTAACTGACTGTTTTTGACTGTTTTGAATGTTTGACTTTTTTGGACTGTTTTTGACTGTGTTTTTTTGACTGTTTTTGACGACTGTTTTTGACTGTTTTTTGACCTGACTGTTTTTTGTTTTAACTGTTGTTATTTTTGACTGTTTTTGACACTGTTTGACTGTTTTTGACTGACTGTTTTTGACTGTATTTTGATGTTTTTGTACTGTTTTTCGACTGTTTTTGACTGTTTTTGCTGTTTTTTGACCTGTTTTATTATGACTGTTTTTGACTTTTTTGACTGTTTTGACTGTTTTTTGACTGAATGTTTTTGACTGTTTTTATGACTGTTCTTTGACTGTTTTTGACTTTTTTTGACTGTTTTGACTGTTTTTTGACTGTTTTTGATCTGACTGTTTTTGACTGTTTTTTTGACTGTTTTTTCTTGACTGACTGTTTTTTACTGTTTTTGACTGACTGTTTTTGACTGTTTTTGACTGTTTTTGACTGTTTTTGACTGACTGTTTTTGACTGTTTTTGACTGACTGTTTTTGACTGTTTTTGACTGTTTTTGACGTTTTTTTTTGTTTTTTTTGTGTTTTTGACTGTTTTTGACTTTTTTGACTGGTTTTTGACTGTTTTTGCTGTTTTTGACTCTAACTGTTTTTGACTGTTTTTGAGTTTTTTGACTGTTTTTTTTCTGTTTTTGACAGTGTTTTTTTTGACTGTTTTGACTTTTTTGACTGTTTTTGACTGTTTTTGACTGTTTTTGACTGACTGTTATTTGACTGTTTTTTGACTGTTATTGATGTTTTTGCCTGACTGTTTTTGACTGTTTTTGAACGACTGTTGTTTTTGACTGTTTTGACTGACTGTTTTTTGATCTGTTTTTGTCTGTTTTTTGACTGTTTTTTTGACTGTTTTTTTGTCTGTTTTTGACTGTTTTTGACTGTTTTTGACTGTTTTTGACTGTTTTTGACTGTTTTTGACTGACTGTTTTTGACTGTTTTTGACTGTTTTTGACTGTTTTTGACTGTTTTTGACTGTTTTTGACTGTTTTTTGACGGTTTTGACTGTTTTTGACTGTTTTTGACAGTTTTTGACTGTTTTTTTGACTGTTTTTGAACTGACTGATTTTTTGACTGTTTTTTGACTGACTGTTTTTGACTGACTTGTTTTTGACTGTTTTTGACTGCCTGTTTTGACTGTCTTTTGACTGTTTTTGACTGTTTTTGCACTGTTTTTTGACTGTTTTTTGATTGTTTTTTTGCACTGTTTTTACTGACTGTTTTTGACGTGTTTTTGACTGACTGTTTTTGAGTTGTTTTTGACTGTTTTTTGACTGTTCTTATTGACTGTTTTTGACTGTTTTCTGGACCTGTTTTTGACTGACGTTTTTGACGTGACTGTTTTTGAACTGTCTTTCGGCCTTGAAGCCTGTTTTTGACTGTTTTTGACTCACTGTTTTTTGACTGTTTTTGACTGACTGTTTTTTGACTGACTGTTTTTGATTGACTGTTTTGTTGCTGATTTTTGACTGTTTTTTTTGACTGTTTTTTGATGTTTTTGACTGTTTTTTGTCTGTTATTTGACTTGTTTTTACTGTTTTTTATACTGTATTTTTGACTGTTTGGTTTGACTGTTTTTGACTGACTGTTTTTGACTGTTTTTGACTGCTGTTTTTGACTGTTTTTGACTGTTTTTGAACGTTTTTGACTGCTGTTTTTGACGTGTTTTTGACTGTTTTTGACTGTTTTTGCATGTTTTTTTTTTGACTGTTTTTTGACTGGTTTTTGTTTTGACTTTTTTTTGACTGTTTTTGATTGCTTGTTTTTGACTGTTTTTGAGCTGTTTTGACTGTTTTTGACATGACTGTTTTTTGACTGTTTTGACTTGTTTTTGACTGACTTTTTTGACCTGTGTTTGACTGTTTTTGACTGTTTTTGAATGTTTTTTTGACTGTTTTTTGACTGACTGTATTTGACTGTTTTTGACTTTTTTGACTGTTTTTGAACTGTTTTTTGCCTGTTTTTTGACTGTTTTTGACCTGTTTTTTTGACTGTTTTTGACTGACTGTTTTTTGACTGTTTTTTGACTGTATTTTGATCTGTTTTTTACTGTTTTTTGACTGTTTTTATGTGACTGTTTTTGACTGACTGTTTTTGACTGTTTTTGACTCACTGTTTTTGACTGTTTTTGACTGTTTTTGACTGTTTTGACTGTTTTTGACTGTTTTTGACTGTTTTTGACTGTTTTTGACTGTTTTTGACTGTTTTTGACTGACTGTTTTTGACTGTTTTTGACTGACTGTTTTTGACTGACTGTTTTTGACTGTTTTGACTGACTGTTTTTGACTGTTTTTTTGACTGACTGTTTTTGACTGTTTTTGACTGTTTTTGTCTGTTGACTGTTTTTGACTGTTTTTGACTGTTTTTGACTGACTGTTTTTGACTGTTTTTGACCGACTGTTTTTGACTGTTTTTGACTGACTGTTTTTGACTGTTTTTGACTGTTTTTGACTGACTGTTTTTGACTGACTGTTTTTTTGACTGTTTTTGACTGACTGTTTTTGAACTGACTGTTTTTCGACTGTTTTTGACTGACTGTTTTTTGACTGTTTTTTGACTTGTTGTTTTTGACTGTTTTTGACTGTTTTTGACTGTTTTACTGTTTTTGACTGTTTTTGACTTTTTTTTGACTGTTTTTTGACTGTTTTTTGACTGTTTTTTTGCTTCTTTTTTTTTACTGTTTTTTTTGTTTGTTTTTTTTCTGTTTTTTGCTTTTTTTTTCTGTTTTTGACTGTTTTTGACTGACTGTTTTTGTTTTTGTTTGACTGTTTTTGACTGTTTTTGACTGTTTTTGACTGTTTTTGACTGTTTTTGACTGTTTTTGACTGTTTTGACTGTTTTTGACTGTTTTTGACTGTTTTTGTCTGTTTTTTGACTGTTTTTTGACTGTTTTTGACTGTTTTTGACTGTTTTTTTTTGACTGTTTTTGTCTGTTTTTTGACTGACGTTTTTGACTTTTTTGACTGTTTTTGACTGTTTTTGACTGTTTTTGACTGACTGTTTTTGACTGTTTTTGGACTGTTTTTGACTGTTTTTGACTGTTTTTTTGACTGTTTTTTGACTGTTTTTTGACTGTTTTTGACTGTTTTTTGACTGTTTTTGACTGTTTTTGACTGTTTTTGACTGTTTTTAACTGTTTTTGACTGTTTTTGACTGACTGTTTTTGACTGACTGTTTTTGACTGTTTTTGACTGACTGTTTTTGACTGACTGTTTTTGACTGACTGTTTTTGACTGTTTTTGACTGTTTTTGACTGTTTTTTGACTGTTTTTGACTGTTTTTGACTGTTTTTGACTGTTTTTGACTGTTTTTGACTGTTTTTGACTGTTTTTGACTGTTTTTTTTCTGACTGTTTTTGATCTGACTGTTTTTGTCTGTTTTTGACTGACTGTTTTTGACTGTTTTTGACTGTTTTTGACTGACTGTTTTTGACTGTTTTTGACTGTTTTTGACTGTTTTTGACTGTTTTTGACTGTTTTTGACTGTTTTTGACTGTTTTTGACTGCTGTTTTTGACTGTTTTTGACTGTTTTTGACTGACTGTTTTTGACTGTTTTTGACTGACTGTTTTTGACTGTTTTTGACTGTTTTTTGTCTGTTTTTGACTGTTTTTGACTGTTTTTGACTGTTTTTTTGACTGTTTTTTGACTGTTTTTTGACTGTTTTTTGACTGTTTTTGACTGTTTTTTGACTGTTTTTTGACTGTTTTTTTTTGCTGACTGTTTTTGACTGTTTTTTGACTTTTTTGACTGTTTTTGATGTTTTTGACTGTTTTTTGACTCTGTTTTGACTGTTTTTTGACTGTTTTTGGACTGACTGTTTTTGACTGTTTTTGACTTTTTTTTGACTGTTTTTGACTGTTTTTGATTTGACAGTTTTTTGGCCTGTTTTTGACTGTTTTTGACTGTTTTTGACTGTTTTTGACTGTTTTTTTTTGACTGTTTTTGACTGTTTTTGACTGTTTTGACTGTTTTTGACTGTTTTTGACTGACTGTTTTTGACTGTTTTTGACTGACTGTTTTTTAACTGTTTTTGACTGTTTTTGACTGTTTTTGACTGTTTTTGACTGTTTTGACTGACTGTTTTGACTGCTTTTTGACTGACTGTTTTTTGACTGAAGTTTTTGAACTTTTTTTGCAGTTTTTGAATGTTTTTTGACTGTTTTTGACTGTTTGTTTTTTTTGACGGTTTTTGACTGTTTTTGACTGTTTTTGAACTGTTTTTGACTGTTTTTGACTGACTGTTTTGACTGTCCTGTTTTTTGACTGTCTGTTTTTGACTGTTTTTGACTGTTTTTGACTGTTTTTGACTGTTTTTGACTGACTGTTTTTTACTGTTTTTGACTGTTTTTGACTGTTTTTGACTGTTTTTTGACTGTTTTTGACTGTTTTTTTACTGTTTTTGACTGACTGTTTTGACTGTTTTTGACTGTTTTTTGACTGTTCTTGCTGTTTTTTACTGTTTTGACTGACTGTTTTTGACTGTTTTTGACTGTTTTTGACTGACTGTTTTTGACTGTTTTTGACTGACTGTTTTTGTCTGTCTGTTTTGACTGTCTGTTTTTGACTGTTTTTTTACTGTTTTTTGACTGTTTTTGACTGACTGTTTTTTAACTGTTTTTTTGACTGTTTTTGACTGTTTTTGACTGTTTTGACTGTTTTTGACTGTTTTTGACTGTTTTTGACTGACTGTTTTTGACTGTTTTTTGACTGTTTTTTTGACTGACGGTTTTTGTGACTGTTTTGACTGACTGTTTTTGACTGTTTTTGACTGTTTTTTTGACTGTTTTTGACTGTTTTTGACTGTTTTTGACTGTTTTTGACTGTTTTTGACTGTTTTTGACTGTTTTTGACTGTTTTTGACTGTTTTTGACTGACTGTTTTTGACTGTTTTTGACTGACTGTTTTTGACTGTTTTTGACTGACTGTTTTTGACTGTTTTTGACTGACTGTTTTTTTCTGTTTTTGACTTTTTTGACTGTTTTTGACTGTTTTTGACTGACTGTTTTTGACTGTTTTTGACTGTTTTTGACTGTTTTTGAATGTTTTTGACTGTTTTTTGACTGTTTTTGACTGTTTTTGACTGTTTTTGACTGTTTTTTGACTGTTTTTGACTGTTTTTGACTGTTTTTGACTGTTTTTGACTGTTTTTGACTGTTTTTTGACTGTTTTTGACTGTTTTTGACTGTTTTTGACTGTTTTTGACTGTTTTTGACTGACTGTTTTTGACTGTTTTTGACTGACTGTTTTTGACTGACTGTTTTTGACTGTTTTTGACTGACTGTTTTTGACTGTTTTTTGACTGACTGTTTTTGACTGACTGTTTTTGACTGTTTTTGACTGACTGTTTTTGACTGTTTTTGACTGTTTTTGACTGTTTTTTGACTGTTTTTTGACTGTTTTTTGACTGTTTTTGACTGTTTTTGACTGTTTTTGACTGTTTTTGACTGTTTTTGACTGACTGTTTTTGACTGTTTTTGACTGACTGTTTTTGACTGTTTTTGACTGTTTTTGACTGTTTTTGACTGACTGTTTTTGACTGTTTTTGACTGTTTTTGACTGTTTTTGACTGTTTTTGACTGTTTTTGACTGTTTTTTGACTGTTTTTTGACTGTTTTTGACTGTTTTTGACTGTTTTTGACTTTTTGACTGTTTTTGACTGTTTTTGACTGTTTTTGACTGTTTTTGAATGTTTTTTGACTGTTTTTTGACTGTTTTTTGACTGTTTTTGACTGTTTTTGACTGTTTTTGACTGTTTTTTGACTGTTTTTGACTGTTTTTGACTGTTTTTGACTGTTTTTGACTGTTTTTGACTGACTGTTTTTGACTGTTTTTGACTGTTTTTGACTGTTTTTTGACTGTTTTGATGTTTTTTACTGTTTTTTGACTGTTTTTTTGACTGTTTTGACTGTTTTTGACTGACTGTTTTTTGACTGACAGTTTTTGACTGTTTTTGACTGTTTTTTTGACTGACTGTTTTTGCTGTTTTTGACTGACTGTTTTTTTTATTGTTTTTTGACTGTTTTTTGACTGTTTTTGACTGTTTTTGACTGTTTTGACTGTTTTTGACTGTTTTTGACTGTTTTGACTGTTTTTGACTGTTTTTGTCTGTTTTTTGACTTTTTTGACTGTTTTTGACTGTTTTGACTGTTTTTGACTGACTGTTTTTGACTGTTTTGACTGTTTTTTGATTGTTTTTGACTGTTTTTTGCTTGACTTTTTTTGTTTTTTTTTTGACTTTTTTTTGACTGTTTTTGACTGACTGTTTTTTGACTGTTTTTGACTGTTTTTGACTGTTTTTGACTGTTTTTGACTGTTTTTGACTGTTTTTGACTGACTGTTTTTGTCTGTTTTTGACTGTCTGTTTTTGTTTGACTGTTTTTTGACTGTTTTTGACTGTTTTTGACTGTTTTTGACTGTTTTTGACTGTTTTTGACTGTTTTTGACTGTTTTGACTGTTTTTGACTGTTTTGACTGTTTTTGACTGTTTTTGACTGTTTTTGACTGTTTTTGACTGTTTTTGACTGACTGTTTATGACTGCCGTTTTTGACTGTTTTTGACTGTTTTGACTGTTTTTGAACTGTTTTTTGACTGTTTTTGACTGTTTTTTGACTGTTTTTTCTGTTTTTGACTGACTGTTTTTGACTGACTTTTTTTGACTGTTTTTGACTGACTGTTTTTGACTGTTTTTGACTGACTGTTTTTGACTGTTTTTGACTGTTTTTGACTGTTTTTTGACTGTTTTTGACTGTTTTTTGACTGTTTTTTTAACTGTTTTTTGTCTGTTTTTGAGTTTTTGACTGTTTTTTGACTGTTTTTTGACTGTTTTTGGAACTGTTTTTGACTTGTTTTTGAGACTGTTTTTGAGACCTGTTTTTTGACTGGATGTTTTTTGACTGTTTTTTTGACTGTTTTTGACTGGTTTTGAACTGTATTTGACTGTTTTTGACTGTTTTTTTGACTGTTTTAAACTGTTTTTCGACTGTTTTTGAACTTATTTTTGACTGTTTTGTGACTGTTGTTTTGACTGTTTTCGACTGTTTTTTGACTGTTTTTGACTGTTTTTTGACTGACTGGTTTTTGACTTTTTTTGACTGTTTTTTGACTGTTTTTGTCTGTTTTTGACTGTTTTTTGTCTGTTTTTTGACTGTTTTTGACTGTTTTTTTGACTGTTTTTTGACTGTTTTTTTGACTGTTTTTTTTTTTTGACTGTTTTTTGACTGTTTTTTGACTGTGTTTTTTGACTGACTGTTTTTGACTGTTTTTTTTGACTGTTTTTTGACTGTTTTTGACTGTTTTTGACTGTTTTTGACTGTTTTGACTGTTTTTTGACTGTTTTTGACTGTTTTTGACTGTTTTTGTACTGTTTTTGACTGACTGTTTTTGACTGTTTTTGACTGTTTTTGACTGTTTTTTTGACTGTTTTGACTGTTTTGACTGTTTTGACTGTTGTGGTTTTTGACTGTTTTTACTGTTTTTACTGTTTTAACTGTTGTTGACTGTTTTGACTGTTTTTACTGTTTTTTGACTGTTTTTGACTGTTTTTGAATGTTTTTGACTGACTGTTTTTGACTTTTTTTTGTCTGTTTTTTTTACTGTTTTTTGACTGTTTTTTTGACTGTTTTTTGACTGTTTTTGACTGTTTTTGACTGTTTTTGACTGACTGTTTTTGACTGTTTTTGACTGTTTTTGACTGTTTTTTGACTGTTTTTGACTGTTTTTGACTGTTTTTGACTGTTTTTGACTGTTTTTGACTGACTGTTTTTGACTGTTTTTGACTGTTTTTGACTGACTGTTTTTGACTGACAGTTTTTGACTGTTTTTGACTGTTTTTGACTGTTTTTGACTGTTTTTTGACTGTTTTTTACTGTTTTTTGACTGTTTTTGACTGTTTTTTGAAATGTTTTTGACTGTTTTTGACTGCTGGTTTTTGGACTGACGTGACTGTGACTGTTTTGACTGGTTGATGTTTTTTGCTGGGTTTTGTGCTGCTGTTTTTGATGTTTTTGACTGGTTTTATACTGTTTTTACTGTTTTGTCTGTTTGACTGTTTTTTTGTTCCTGTCTTCATGACTTATTGTTCTATTTTGATCTGTTTTGATCTGTTTGACTCTCTGATCTCTGTTTTGTTACTTGTTTGACTGTTTTGAACTGTTTTTGACTGTTTTTTTGACTGTTTTTGACTGTTTTGACTGTTTTTGACTGTTTTTGACTGTTTTTGACTGTTTTTGACTGTTTTTGACTGTTTTTGACTGACTGTTTTTGACTGTTTTTGACTGACTGTTTTTGACTGTTTTTGACTGTTTTTGACTGTTTTTGACTGTTTTTGACTGTTTTTGACTTTTTGACTGTTTTTGACTGTTTTTGACTGTTTTTTGACTGACTGTTTTTTTCTGTTCTGTTTTTTGACTGTTTTTGACTGTTTTTGACTGACTGTTTTTTTCTGTTTTTTTTTTGACTGTTTTTTGACTGTTTTTGACTGTTTTTGACTGTTTTTGACTGTTTTTGACTGTTTTTGACTGTTTTTTACTGTTTTTGACTGTTTTTGACTGTTTTTGACTGTTTTTGACTGTTTTTGACTGTTTTTGACTGTTTTTGACTGTTTTTGACTGTTTTTGACTGACTGTTTTTGACTGTTTTTGACTGTTTTTGACTGTTTTTGACTGTTTTGACTGACTGTTTTTGACTGTTTTTGACTGTTTTTGACTGTTTTTGACTGACTGTTTTTTTCTGTTTTTTTTTTGACTGTTTTTGTTTGTTTTTGTCGTTTTTTTGACTTGTTTTTGTCTGTTTTGACTTTTTTGACTGTTTTTCTGTTTTTTACTGACTGTTTTTGACTGTTTTTTGACTGTTTTTGACTGTTTTTGACTGTTTTTTGACTGTTTTTGACTGTTTTTGACTGTTTTTGACTGTTTTTGACTGACTGTTTTTGACTGTTTTTTTGACTGTTTTTGACTGACTGTTTTTGACTGACTGTTTTTGACTGTTTTTGACTGTTTTTGACTGTTTTTGACTGTTTTTGTTGACTGTTTTGACTGTTTTTGACTTGTTTTTGACTGTTTTTTGACTGTTTTTGACTGTTTTTGTCTGTTTTTGACTGTTTTTGACTGTTTTTGACTGACTGTTTTTGACTGACTGTTTTTGACTGTTTTTGACTGTTTTTGACTGTTTTTGACTGACTGTTTTTGACTGTTTTTGACTGTTTTTTACTGTTTTTGACTGTTTTTGACTGTTTTTGACTGTTTTTGACTGTTTTTGACTGTTTTTTTGACTGTTTTTGACTGACTGTTTTTGACTGTTTTTGACTGTTTTTGACTGTTCTTGACTGTTTTTCACTGTTTTTGACTGACTGTTTTTGACTGTTTTTGACTGTTTTTGACTGACTGTTTTTGAATGTTTTTGACTGTTTTTTTACTGTTTTTGACTGTTTTTTTGTTTTTTTTTGACTGTTTTTTTGACTGACTGTTTTTGACTGTTTTTGACTGTTTTTGACTGTTTTTGACTGTTTTTGACTGTTTTTGACTGACTGTTTTTGACTGTTTTTGACTGTTTTTGACTGTTTTTGACTGTTTTGACTGTTTTTGATTTTTTGACTGTTTTTGACTGTTTTTGACTGACTGTTTTTGACTGTTTTTGACTGTTTTTGACTGTTTTTGACTGTTTTTGACTGTTTTTGACTGTTTTTGACTGTTTTTGACTGTTTTTGACTGACTGTTTTTTGACTGTTTTTGTGACTGTTTTTGACTGACTGTTTTTTGACTGTTTTTTGACTGTTTTTTTGACTTTTTTGACTGTTTTTTGACTGATTTTTGACTGTTTTTTGACTGTTTTTTGTCTGTTTTTGACTGTTTTTTGACTGTTTTGACTGTTTTGACTGTTTTTTGACTGTTTTTTTGACTGTTTTTGACTGTTTTTGACTGTTTTTGACTGTTTTTGACTGTTTTTGACTGTTTTTGACTGTTTTTAACTGTTTTTGACTGACTGTTTTTGACTGACAGTTTTTGACTGTTTTTGACTGTTTTGGACTGTTTTTGACTGTTTTTGACTGTTTTTGACTGTTTTTTCTTTTTTTTTTTTTTTTTTTAAGACGAGATTTTTTTGTTTTTTTTTTTCTTTTTGTTTTTTTTTTTTTTTTTTTTTTTTTTTTTTTTTTTTTTTTTTTTTTTTTTTTTTTTTTTTTTTTTTTTTTTTTTTTTTTTTTTTTTTTTGACTGTTTTTGACTGTTTTTGTCTTTTTTTGACTGTTTTTGACTGTTTTTGACTGTTTTTGACTGTTTTTGACTGTTTTTGACTGTTTTTGACTGTTTTTGACTGTTTTTTGACTGTTTTTGACTGTTTTTGACTTTTTTTGACTGTTTTTGACTGTTTTTTGACTGTTTTTGACTGTTTTTGACTGTTTTTGACTGTTTTTGACTGTTTTTGACTGTTTTTGACTGTTTTTGACTGACTGTTTTTGACTGTTTTTTGACTGTTTTTGACTGTTTTTGACTGTTTTTGACTGTTTTTGACTGACTGTTTTTGACTGTTTTTGACTGTTTTTGACTATTTTTGACTGTTTTTGACTGTTTTTGACTGTTTTCGACTGTTTTTGACTGTTTTTGACTGTTTTTGACTGACTGGTTTTGACTTTTTTTGACTGTTTTTGACTGTTTTTGACTGTTTTTGACTGTTTTTTTGACTGTTTTTGACTGTTTTGACTGTTTTTGACTGTTTTTGACTGTTTTTGACTGTTTTTGACTGTTTTTTTTTGTTTTTTTTTTTTTGACTGTTTTTGACTGTTTTTGACTGTTTTTTGACTGTTTTTTTGACTGTTTTTGACTGTTTTTGACTGTTTTTGACTGTTTTTGACTGACTGTTTTTGACTGACTGTTTTGACTGACTGTTTTTTGACTGTTTTTGACTGTTTTTGACTGTTTTTGACTGTTTTTGACTGACTGTTTTTGACTGACTGTTTTTGACTGACTGTTTTTGACTGTTTTTGACTGTTTTTGACTGTTTTTGACTTTTTTTGACTGACTGTTTTTGACTGTTTTTGACTGTTTTTGACTGTTTTTGACTGTTTGTTTTTGACTGTTTTTGACTGTTTTTGACTGTTTTTTGACTGTAACTGTTTTTTGACTGTTTTTGACTGTTTTTTGACTGTTCTTGACTGTTTTTTCACTGTTTTTTGATTTGACTGTTTTTTGACTTTTTGACTGTTTTTGATGACTTTTTTTGACTGTTTTTGACTGACTTTTTTGACTGTTTTTGACTGTTTTTGACTGTTTTTGACTGTTTTTGACTGTTTTTGACTGTTTTTGACTGACTGTTTTTGACTGTTTTTGACTGTTTTTGACTGTTTTTGATTGTTTTTTGACTGTTTTTTTGACTGTTTTTGACTGACTGTTTTTGACTGACTGTTTTTGACTGACTGTTTTTGACTGTTTTTGACTGACTGTTTTTGACTGTTTTTGACTGACTGTTTTTGACTGTTTTTGACTGTTTTTGACTGTTTTTGACTGTTTTTGACTGTTTTTGACTGTTTTTGTCTGTTTTTGACTGTTTTTGACTGTTTTTGACTGTTTTTGACTGTTTTTGACTGACTGTTTTTGACTGTTTTTGACTGACTGTTTTTGACTGTTTTTGACTGACTGTTTTTGACTGTTTTTGACTGACTGTTTTTGACTGACTGTTTTTGACTGTTTTTGACTGTTTTTGATTACTGTTTTTGACTTTTTTTTGACTGTTTTTGACTGTTTTTTGACTGTTTTTGACTGTTTTTGACTGTTTTTGACTGTTTTTGACTGTTTTGACTGTTTTGACTGTTTTTGACTGTTTTTGACTGTTTTTGACTGTTTTTGACTGTTTTTGACTGTTTTTGACTGACTGTTTTTGACTGTTTTTGACTGTTTTTGACTGTTTTTGACTGTTTTTGACTGACTGTTTTTGACTGTTTTGACTTTACTGTTTTTGACTGACTGTTTTTGACTTTTTTTGACTGACTGTTTTTGACTGTTTTTGACTGACTGTTTTTGACTGACTGTTTTTGACTGTTTTTGACTGACTGTTTTTGACTGTTTTTGACTGTTTTTGACTGTTTTTTGACTGTTTTTGTCTATGTTTTTGACTGTTTTTGACTGTTTTTGACTGTTTTTGACTGTTTTTTGACTGTTTTTTGACTGACTGTTTTTGACAGTATTGGACAAAATGCGTGGTTTTGACTGTTTTTGACTGTTTTTTTGACTGTTTTTTGATGACTGTTTTTGACTGTTTTTGACTGTTTTTGACTGTTTTTGACTGTTTTTGACTGTTTTTGACTGTTTTTGACTGTTTTTGACTGTTTTTACTGTTTTGACTGTTTTTTGACTGACTGTTTTTGACTGTTTTTGACTTTTTTTGTTTGTTTTAACTTTTGTTGTTTGACTGTTTTTGACTGTTTTTGACTGTTTTGACTGTTTTTGACTGTTTTTGACTGTTTTTGACTGTTTTGACTGTTTTTGATGTTTTTGGTTGTTTTTGACTGTTTTTTTTTGGTTTTTTTTGATTGACTGTTTTTTGACTGTTTTTGACTGTTTTGACTGTTTTTGACTGTTTGACTGTTTTTGACTGTTTTTGACTGTTTTTTTGACTGTTTTTGACTGTTTTTGACTGACTGTTTTTGACTGACAGTTTTTGACTGTTTTTGACTGTTTTTGACTGACTGTTTTTGACTGTTTTTGACTGACTGTTTTTGACTGTTTTTGACTGTTTTTTGACTGTTTTTGACTGTTTTTGACTGTTTTTTGACTGTTTTTGACTGTTTTTGACTGTTTTTGACTGTTTTTGACTGTTTTTGACTGTTTTTGACTGTTTTTGACTGTTTTTGACTGTTTGTTTTTGACTGACTGTTTTTGACTGTTTTTGACTGTTTTTTTGTCTGTTTTTTTGTCTGTTTTTTTGACTGTTTTTTTTTGACTGTTTTTGACTGTTTTTGACTGTTTTTGACTGACTGTTTTTGACTGTTTTTGACTGTTTTTGACTGTTTTTGACTGTTTTTGACTGTTTTTGACTGGTTTTTTCTGACTGTTTTTGTCTGTTTTTTGACTGTGTTTTTGAATGTTTTTTGACTGTTTTTTGACTTGTTTGTTGACTGTTTTTTGAACTGTTTTTTGACTGCTTTTTTGACTGTTTTTTGGACTGTTTTGACTGTTTTTGACTGTTTTTGACTGTTTTTGTCTGACTGTTTTTGACTGTTTTTGACTGTTTTTAACTGTTTTTGACTGACTGTTTTTGACTGACAGTTTTTGACTGTTTTTGACTGTTTTGACTGTTTTTGACTGTTTTTGACTGTTTTTGACTGTTTTTTTCTGTTTTTGACTGACTGTTTTTGTCTGACAGTTTTTGACTGTTTTTTGACTGTTTTTTTTTTGACTGTGTTTTTGACTGTTTTTGACTGTTTTTGACTGTTTTTGACTGTTTTGACTGTTTTTGACTGTTTTTGACTGTTTTTGACTGTTTTTGACTGTTTTGACTGTTTTTTGACTGTTTTTGACTGTTTTTGACTGTTTTTGACTGTTTTTGACTGTTTTTGACTGTTTTTGACTGTTTTTTGTCTGTTTTTGACTGACTGTTTTTTTGACTGTTTTTGACTGTTTTTGACTGTTTTTGACTGTTTTTGGCCTGTTTTTTTGACTGTTTTTGACTGTTTTTTTACTGTTTTTTGACTGTTTTTGACTGTTTTGACTGTTTTTGACTGTTTTTGACTGTTTTTGACTGGTTTTTGAACTGTTTTTGACTGTTTTTTGACTGCTGTTTTTGACTTTTTTTTTTGTTTTGACTTTTTTTGACTGTTTTTGACTGTTTTTGTCTGTTTTTTGACTGTTTTTTGACTGTTTTTGACTGTTTTTGACTGTTTTTGACTGACTGTTTTTGACTGACAGTTTTTGACTGTTTTTGACTGTTTTTGACTGACTGTTTTTGACTGTTTTTGACTGTTTTTGACTGTTTTTGACTGTTTTTGACTGTTTTTTTGACTGTTTTTGACTGTTTTTGACTGTTTTTGACTGTTTTTGACTGTTTTTGACTGTTTTTGACTGACTGTTTTTGACTGATTTTTTTTGACTGTTTTTGACTGTTTTTGACTGTTTTTGATTGTTTTTTTGACTGTTTTTTACTGTTTTTTTGGAAAGAAAAAACCCCCTTGTTTTTTTTGGGAACTGTTTTTTAAAAATTGTTTTCGACTGTTTTTTGACTCTTTTGATGTTTTTGACTGTTTTTGACTGTTTTCGACTGTTTTGACTGTTGTTGACTGTTTTTGACTGTTTTTGACTGACTGTTTTTGACTGTTTTTGACTGTTTTTGACTGTTTTTGACTGACTGTTTTTGACTGTTTTTGACTGTTTTTGACTGTTTTTGACTGTTTTTGACTGACTGTTTTTGACTGTTTTTGACTGACTGTTTTTGACTGTTTTTGACTGTTTTTGACTGTTTTTGACTGTTTTTGACTGTTTTTGACTGTTTTTGACTGACTGTTTTTGACTGTTTTTGACTGTTTTTGACTGACTGTTTTTGACTGACAGTTTTTGACTGTTTTTGACTGACTGTTTTTGACTGTTTTTGACTGTTTTTTGCTTGTTTTTTGCTGTTTTTGACTGATTCTTGACTGTTTTTGACTGTTTTTGACTGTTTTTTTTGACTGTCTGTTTTTGACTGACTGTTTTTGACTGACTGTTTTTGACTGTTTTTGACTGTTTTTGACTGTTTTTGACTGACTGTTTTTGAATGTTTTTGACTGTTTTTTACTGTTTTTGACTGTTTTTGTCTTTTTTTGACTGTTTTTGACTGTTTTTTTATGTTTTTTTACTTTTTTTGGACTGTTTTTGCTGTTTTTGCTGACTGTTTTTGACTGTTTTTTGACTGTTTTGACTGTTTTTTACTGTTTTTGACTGTTTTTTTCTGTTTTTTTCTGTTTTTTTTTGACTGTTTTTTGACTGTTTTTGACTGTTTTTGACTGTTTTTGACTGTTTTTGACTGTTTTTGACTGTTTTTGACTGACTGTTTTTGACTGTTTTTGACTGTTTTTGACTGTTTTTGACTGTTTTTGACTGTTTTTGACTGTTTTTGACTGTTTTTGACTGTTTTTGACTGTTTTTGACTGACTGTTTTTGACTGACTGTTTTTGACTGTTTTTGAACTGTTTTTTTGACTCTGCACTTGTTTTTGACTGGTTTTTGACTGACTGTTTTTGACTGTTTTTGAATGTTTTTGACTGTTTTTGACTGTTTTTGACTGTTTTTGACTGTTTTTGACTGTTTTTGACTGTTTTTGACTTTTTTTTGACTGTTTTTTGACTGTTTTTTGACTGTTTTTGACTGTTTTTGACTGTTTTTGACTGTTTTTTGTTTGATTTTTTTTTGTCTGTTTTTTTTCTTGTTTTTTGACTGTTTTTTTGACTGTTTTTGACTGACTGTTTTTGACTGTTTTTGACTGTTTTTGACTGTTTTTGACTGACTGACTGTTTTTGACTGTTTTTGACTGTTTTTGACTGTTTTTGACTGTTTTTGACTGTTTTTGACTGTTTTTGACTTTTTGACTGTTTTTGACTGTTTTTGACTGACTGTTTTTGTCTGTTTTTGACTGTTTTTGACTTTTTTTGATTGTTTTTGCTTTTTTTGACTGTTTTTGACTGTTTTGACTGTTTTTTGACTGACTGTTTTTGACTGTTTTTGACTGTTTTTGACTGACTGTTTTTGACTGACAGTTTTTGACTGTTTTTGACTGTTTTTGACTGTTTTTGACTGTTTTTGACTGTTTTTGACTGTTTTTGACTGTTTTTTTTACTGTTTTGACTGTTTTTGACTGTTTTTGACTGTTTTTGACTGTTTTTGACTGACTGTTTTTGACTGTTTTTGACTGTTTTTGACTGTTTTTGACTGACTGTTTTTGACTGTTTTTGACTGTTTTTGACTGTTTTTTACTTTTTTTTTGACTGTTTTTTTATGTTTTTTTTGACTGGGTTTTTTTTGAACTGTTTTTGACTTTTGCCTTGTTTTGACTTGACTGTTTTTTTGCTGTTTTTGCCTGTTTTTTGGACTTTCTTGACTTGTTTTTCACTGTTTTTTGGACTGACTGTTTTTGACATGTTTTTGACTCGTTTTTGACTGACTGTTTTTTTGAATGTTTTTGACTGTTTTTTTTACTGTTTTTTGACTGTTTTTGACTGTTTTTTTGACTGTTTTTGACTGCTG
>JABUQX010107711.1:5000-12500 GCA_015478945.1 Trachelipus rathkii
CTATTTGAAATAGTCTGAGATTAATACAAAGTGTACAAAAAAAAAGAAAAGAAAAGTAATAAGAAATCCAACGATTAAAATAAAAAAAAAAAACCATATATCCAAAATACAAACTCTTTTGTTAATCGAATATGAGTCGATCTTGGAGTTTCATATACACGCTCCTCATATTTGAACTCAAAGGATACATATCGATCAAATGTATATGGAAATTGTGAAAATTTTTGTTATGTTTGTTAACAAGTACTTCGCATATTCAATTCTATTTAGTTTTGAATACACTATTGTGTAGAATCCTTTAAAAGACTATATGTTTCATAAGTAGTAATTCAAAAACTGGTCCAAACTACTCAAGTGATAATATAAATTAGATCGAATTAATAACCAAACGTACTTGTAATCAATCAATCAATTATATAATAATTAATTAATAATATTAATAATAAATAATTAAAGAAATAATAAATTAATGACCATAATAACGCAAATACATAACTAAATAAAGTGAATGTTAATAATATAGACATATTATCTCTAATTTTCATCGGCGGTGCTGAGTATTGATCTTTTTCTAATTCGAGAAAATGTTTTTAGCAGTGATGGTTATTTTAATTTCAAATTTAAACTGTTTTTTTGTATACCTGTAATTATGTTTCATCACTAATGCATTGTGAACAACGACTAATTAACAGATAATTTCGGAAAAATAATACATTTCGGGAGTTGTGACACTCTTCTTCCGAAGTCCCGATTTGTTCTCGAGATTCCCCGTACGCAATGTAGTTCTTCTTCTTCTCTTCTTACTTCTTCTTCTTCTTCTTCTTCTTCTTCTTCTTTCTTCTTCTCTTCTTCTTCTTCTTCTTCTTCTTCTTCTTCTCTTCTTCTTCTTCTTCTTTCTTCTTCTTCTTCTTCTTATGGAGTCAGTAATCCGGGTTCCTAAAGAAGGTGATCTTATGGATCGGCATTAAAAATAAAATAAAAAAAAAAAACCTAACGTTAACTTGTATAAATATGCTTGATGTTCCACAGCATAGAACAAATCTGTTTAAAGAGGGTGATCTCTTCGATCACCAAGTAGGAAACTGGTTTTTGCATGTATCCGTTCCAGAAATGATCTCATGGATCGCACTATCGCCTTAACTTGTAATAAATAGCTTTTTGATGTTCACCTCATAGAACATAATTGTTAAATTAACTGTTATAACTCATAAATAAATGTAATAAGAGCTTTGATAGTGGTTTCGCACTAATAAATCAGATGACAGAATATACAGAAATAAAGTAGGTAGATAAGAACTTTGTGTTTACCGCATTGAAGTATCAGTATACAAGAAGCTGATAAGAAATAACTGTAATAAATAGCTTGATTGGTTCGCGCAATTGTCACATTGAACAGTGAACATCCAGACACAATAAATACACAAAATACTTAAACGCAGACTATGTTTTAAGCTCTGTATAGGAGAGAGATGTACGTATGAGAAGGAAGAACTGCAGAGATGGAAGCATGAGAGAGATAGAGAGTTAAGATACTTTGTTTACGAAATACACACGAACATGAAGTAGAGAGATGATGATATAGATATAGAAAGTTGACAGCAGTGCACTAATCATTAAGATACACGCATTCGAGATATATGTGAAGTCATGGATGTGAAACTGAGGAGTAAGAGACTCTGTGAACTTAGAGTGACGGTATAATACTAATCTTTTTTTATTTGATTATTTAATAAAAATCATTAAATTATTATTTAGAGAATAGGTTTATTATCTATTAATTATATATTATTATGTTATATTACACACTCACATATCACACACACATAAATTAGATAAATAGTTTTATAATTTATGTATAATTACTTTATTATCGTTTTCGAGTCAATACCTAGTAAGAAAAGATCTCAAAAAACGCAGGTATGAATTTATTTTTATAAAAATTTTTTGTTTTATCTCTATATTCTAAAGTTGTAAACGGCGCCGCCGTTGGGTGTAAAAATATTGCTCTCATCCTATGAGTATTATTATACACATTCCAATTATTATAATGATGGACTAATTTAAGATACAGATTCTATTTTATTTTATTAATTTAAATTATAATTATATTTAATTCTTCTTATTATTATTTTATCTTTTTTATATTATTTAAAATTATTTTTATTATATTTTATATTATATTTTATTAATTAATTATATATTATTATTATTATATATATAAATAATTATATCTATTAAATTAATTATTATTTTTTTATATATTATATTATAATTTATTATATTATTTTTATATTTTTATTAATTAATAATTTATTTTATATTATTCTTATTTTTATTTATATTTTATTTATATTATATATTATTATTATTATATTATATTTATTATTTTATATTATTATTATTGATTTTATATAATATTATTATATATAAGTATATAATATATATATATTAATTATTAATTAATTATTATTATTATATTATATTATTATTATTAATTATATATAATATTAATATATTATATTGTATATTAATATATAATATATTATAATATAATATTTTTTTATTTATATTATATTATTATATTATATATTACCTTATATATCATATGTTATAAATATATTTTATTATTTATTTTATTATTAATTATTTATTTACTATTTACTTATTAATTTTCTAATTTTATTCTTATCTAACTATATCTTTAATTATATTATTAATATTTATTAATTATTATATAATATATATATTTAAAAATATATTAATATAATATATAATTTTTAGAATTATTACATAATAATCATGATTAATAATTAATAATTATTATTATATATTTTATTATAATTATTATTATTAATATATTTTTAATTAATTAATTATATTATTTATTTAATTATATTTTTAATAATTTTATATTATTAATATTAATTTATTATTATTTATTATATTATAAAGTATATATTATAATATATATTTATTTATATATAAAAAGTGAAAAAATTAACTTCAAAATAATATTTAACGTATGAATCATTATATATATTATGTATTATTATTATTTAGTATATATATATATTATATTTACATTATTATAGATTATATTATAATAAATAATATCTATTATATTAATAATATATATTATATTATTATATTATTAACAATATTATCAATTTGTATCATTTTGTCCTAACTATTTATGCTTAATTGTTGCCCCTATTGTGTTTATCGTTTGATTCAGTTTCTGGTTTATAAAGATGACCATAGTATGAAGAAAAGGTATCAGATAACGTTCGTACGTACGTTTAAAATGTCCACGGAGAGAGTATTTGTCCCTGTAAATAAAATTTATGCTCTTGCACGGAGCACAAGTTCAATTGCACTCGTCTTTCTATATTTATCACGTCATATGACTCTTAAAAATTCTGTAAATTAACTAACAAATCAACGTTCTTTCCACCCAAACTATATCACTATAACATATCATATATATATATATATATATAATATAATATATATATTCTTTATATTAATATTATTATATATATATATATATATTATATATAATATAATTATATATAATATATCTATATATATATATTAATATATATATACTATAATATTAATATATAATATATTAATATATATATATTAATATTAATATATTATAATATATATATATATTAATTAGTATACAAAAAGCACTTTAGTTTACGTACTGAGTATAAATTAATCTTGAATAATTAAGATAATAAGAATACGTCATTTCATATACTAGCTGACATCTATATATATATACTATAATATATACAAATGATTTAATTAAATTATATGCGGAAATTTCTCTATCTTACTCTATCATCTCTCTTGACTCCTATATATATTCACTGTTATATCATCTCTATTCATCTCTCATTTATCATTTACTACTATTACTCTACTTCATCACCCTAACACACTAACACACACTAATACTATAACACATGAACACTACATTCAACACTACTATACATCACATACTTAACACACTCACCACATCACCTACACACATACTAACTAATCCAAATGCTATTACAACTATACATCACAATCACTTGAACATTATCAAATTCAATATACTTAACACATACACTAACATTACGTCACGCAAACACATCAACAACACACATACACATCACACACATAAACGCATATTATAAACATACGTAGAGCGAGTTAATAAAGTTAAATTTTTCTTTGAGGACTTAATATTACTATTTAATTGCTTCAAATATTTATTTCATCTCACTAGATGAATACAATTCTGCTCAATTAAGAGTATAAGACTTCACTAATAAAAGATAGATAAGACTTAAAATCAAACGTCACACCTGTAAAAATGAGATGCTGACTCATAAATGAGCCTATACCTCACTACCTTATTATAATAGTCGAGAGTCTGCGGGGACTAAGCGAGTCTGATAATACAGGCCACGGTAAGCTGCATACGTTATTCGAGTGATTAGAGTCCGGTAGCTGGGTCAAATAGAATTATTTTTTAGGTATATAGCCGAGCTTCACGAGGCAAAAAGCACAGAATATATATAATATATATATATTATATATTAATATCTTATAATATAAATATATATATATATATATATTATATATATATAATATATGTAATTATATTAATATTAATAATATAATGATATATAATTATATATACTAATATATTATATTATATTAATATATATATATAATATATACTATATAATATATATTATATATATTATATTAAAATTATATTATGTATATATATAATTAATTAATACTATATAGTATATATATATATTACTATATATATATATATATTATAATATATAATATTATATATATTATAAATATATATATATTAATTAATATTATAATATTTATATATATATATATATATATATTATAATATATATATATATTAATATTCTATAGGTGTGTGTGTTACTGCATTTTCAATGTGTGTATATATGTAATTTATGATACGTAATGTCTTAAATATTATATATATTACATATATATACACAGCATGCCTCTCTATCTCTACTCTACTCTCTCTCTCTCCTCATCTTCTACTCTATCACTCTCTCTCCTCTATTCTATCTACTCTCTACTCCATCGCAAATCATCAATCTCTGCGTCAAGTCTAGCGGCGGTTCACGCGTACTACGCGTACGCGACTAACATAACATCTCTTATCTTTCTCTCTGCCCGTCTCCAACACGTTACACACTGAGAAAAGCTCTCGTAGCCCCTGACGTCATTCTCTCCTTGTGATTCAATAAAAACTTGTTCACGAACATGCAGACTGCTTTGGTAATCTGCTTAGTCCCCTCCCCCTCCACTTAGTCTTTCCTTACGAAATGGAAGTGTCGCAATCCTTCAAGGATCTTTGCAGAAAGATTAGAGATATCTTATCTCTAATAATCTTTAATTCTCTTATCTCTCCTAATCTTTATCTATTATCGTCGTTATCTTCTTTAAAAGAGCTCCACCCGTAATCTTCTTTTAACTTTCTTCTTTGATTTTTGACTCTTCTCTCGCCTTTCGTGAAGTATTTTTTCACTGGAATTAGATTTGTTGAAAGCTTTTGAAAATAATATGGCATAAAAGATTGTGATTATAAAAACGCTTCGTTTGGTATATGCTTATCTCTTCTTTAAATGACCTTATGGACCCTTCGACCTTTTTTTTGTTGTTCCTTCGTCGTCGTTCTGTAGCAGTTGTTTAAAGATGTCCGACTGTCCATCCTTTAAATCTTATAAATAATATGCTGGCGTTTGCTCAAGGTGATGTCGCTACCACCTACACTGTTCTTATGACTCCTTTATTAAATACTCGCTCTCTCACATCTTCATCTTAATCCATTCAAATTTTTTTTCTTTAATAACAGTTCACACCTCACGGGCCATAGCCGTATTCAAGGAGGGGAACTTCTCTAGGTTAGACTTTCCTATCTAAGAAAAAATCCGTTCAGGGATCGCAGATGCTCCGGCAGAGCCTTTAGCGCGCTGGCTCATACCTTCACATTATCTTTCGTTTTGGAAAGGAGTTTAACACCCAACTGGCAGCTCACTTAGAAGTACGAGGGGTGAACTTGAAGATCTGGTACCTTCTTATTTTCGTTTTTTTTTCCTGCGACCAGGAAACATGGTTACTTTTTAAGTGTAGTCCGAAAAAACGTTTGTTATTATCTTTTATTTACTCTTAGGTTATTTTTAACCATATATATTATAATATCATATATATATATATATATATAAATATATTATATATAGTATATTAATCTATATATTTATTATATATGTACCTACTTTTAACGGGTGTTTTATCCGATAGAGGGTTACGGGGGACAAAGGAAATCCGATTATTTAACGGCTGCTATTCAACCCCAGCGGCACCAAACAATGTTCGCAGTCGATTTTAATTCTGCCCCGCAGGTGTTGTATATATATATATATATTATATATATTATAATATATATTTAATATATATTATATATATATATATTATAATATATATATATATATATATATATATATATTTTATATATATTATATATTTAATATATATATATATATATATATATATATATATTAATATATATATATATATAATATATATATAATATATATATATATATATATATATATATATATATATAGTATATATATATATGTATATATGTATGTGTGTGTGTTTGTGTTGTGTGTGTCTGTGTGTCTGTGTGTCTGTGTGTGTTCGATTGTTTTGTCGCTTTTAGATGTGAAAGTTTGTCTATGTCGTAGTTATAATGAAACATTTTGTATTCATATAAAAATTTTGGAAAAATAAACTTGGAATAATGTCGAGGTCATTTTGTCTCTCTTGCACGTACATAATGCATACACACACAATTACACATACACAAAGGTATACATGGGGGAGTCTTCTTCTTTTACACAAACACAAGTACACACATGATGTGATGTGCAATCAATAAGAAAGGGAACGTGATGGAAGAAGCTATTCGATCGTTTGATTGGTAATAAATTGTAAATACCACAAGTGTTAGGGAGCAGAAAAGAAAATCTTTGCTCTCCATCTATTTTGAGAGAGAGAGAGAGAGAGAGAGAGAGAGAGAGAGAGTTCAACGAATTGTTGCATATGAAGTGGCAAATGTAGATAAATATGGAATTATATATAATTCCTATAGAAATTTATAACCAGAGAGAGAGAGAGAGAGAGAGAGAGAGAGAGAGAGAGAGAGAGAGAGAGAGAGAGAGAGAGAGAGAGAGAGAGAGAGAGAGAGAGAGAGAGAGAAGTTCAATAATATTTTGTTGCATATGCTGTGGCAAATGTAAATAAATGTGAAATTATAAACTATATATAATGAGCGGTAGATATTTATAACCATCAGTAAATATGGTCAATGTAATAAATTTCTTTTCCGTTAAACAATCCAATGTGCCACCGCCAATCACGGGTCGGTGG
>JABUQX010107712.1:0-25000 GCA_015478945.1 Trachelipus rathkii
ATCATTATTAGTAACATGTGAAAACCTAACTTCAGAAAATACTTTTTGGAAAATGAAAGATCACTTACTTCGGCATTCGCCTCTCAGTTTGAATATTAATATTTAAGACTTAATTATATTATTAATGTTATATAATATTCAGGATAATTTAATACTATAAAATTTATATTCTCTGCTTTACCTTTAATATAGTTAACAATTTTTGGTCTCATTGAATTTAAATAATTTTAAGATTTAAAATTGTCTCCCATTTTTCTAGAATGTTATTAAATTATTTTGGTCCTTTTTCCATATAATGTATTATATATATTATATATATATATATTTATATATAATATTTATATATATTATCATATATAATAAAATAATATAATTATAATAATATAGGTATATATTATATATATTATAGTATATTGATTAATATATAGTATAATATATATAATATATAGATATATATTTATAAGTAATATATAGTATATACTATATATTATATATACTATATACTTAGTATTTATATTATTTATTATATCTATTATAATATATATATATCTACTATATATATATACTAATATAGATATATATATATAATATTAATAAGATATTTATATATAATTAGTAACATATCCAGTAAGGTATTCTCTTCCTTTTTATCTACCTTAGTATATCATACTCCACTGACGTGGCTAAAATAGTAGGGATTATTGTGATACGCTGGAGCAACCTCCATGAACATAAATTTCCTGAACTTACGTCACTTATTAGTTTGGTAGAGTGAGCGGGATAGTCCTCCCCGAGTATGGGTGTAATGTTATAACTTTAGATGATCGGAGTGAGCTATACCCCTGGCATGTCCGAGTTTTAATAAATTTATATAATTATATATAGTTGGTAGGGTATATACGGGTATGTACATGCTACCTGAGAGTGTAGTCGTAGTACTTGTGAAAAGCGTATGGTAAACTGAGTAGTAAATGATATATTAGGCTGGTTATACCTAATAATTAATTATTTACTTTAGGTGGTAAAAAATCAAACCATGATGAAGATATAAGCGCAGGTGATCTTACAACTCTGTATCTGTAATGTATTATTTTTCATATCTATTAATATTTAGAGACCATATTATTATCTAATACCACATATATATATTACTTATATGGTACCCTTATTAATGTGTAGTAAAGCTCAGTTAATGAAGTATAAATAGCGAGGTTGAGTGAGGATAGAGGACAACTTATCGTTTCATTTATCATCATTATCATAGAATATGAATTACTTTTCCGAGCCAAACGGTAACGGACATTTTTTGAGTAAACAATGACTCAACATATCTATGATAATTATACCTATATAAATTATATATATAATATATTATATGTAGGATAATATAGTATATAATATATATATATAAGTATATATATCTATATATAGTAGTCTATATAAGATAATATATATATATATAAGTATAAGTATATAAATTATAATAGTTAATATATAATTATATGTATATATTTATAGATCAGTATTATGGGCGCTTATTTAGAGGGGTAAGCATGGGATATACAACCTTAAAGCATTTTCTTGCATCTATTTTAATGCTAATCTAAACGCAATAAAATATTTTATATATAAATGAATAAACAATATATTATTATTATATAATTTATAATATACTAATATTAAATTATTTTATATAATAAAAAAAAAATATTAATTTAAAAAGTAAAAGTAAATAATTAAAAGATATATATTTATACTTAAAAATATCATATTATTAAAATATCTTTTAACTAAAATTATTATATTAAATATTTGATATTAATTAATATTGTATTATATTATAAATAAAATACTTAATTTAATAATTATAAAATTAATTCAGTTAATATTATGTATTATAAAGTATAATATATATATTATAAATTCCGATTTCGAAGTCTGGGAATTAAACTAAGGTATTTTTGTTTAAGTAGTATACGCCACACTAGATCACGTTGATATTTCAACTCGGGATATTACCCTTTTATTAACATACTATATATTAATATATATATATATGATGTAAGATTCAGGGATATATTATTTTATCACTTTCCTCTTATTGAGATCTCATAAATCAATAATATCCGGTTTTTCCTATAAATGCTAGGTAGCAACTCTGGATATATATGCACTTGTCCGTAACCTCTATAGTAGTCAAGTTATTTTTTTTGTAAAAATATTTACTTTAAAAAGAAATTAATTACCATTGATCTTCTTTATCAATTACGTCAATACATGTAAGTACATAAGATAACATATGGTAATTTTACATATATTATATAATATTACATAAGATAGTTATATTAATGTAATATCTTAATATATTAAGTTCATATAATATACTATAATAATATATAAATATATACTCATATATTATAATATATATATATATATAATCATATATTAATTATAATATACTTTAAAAATAAAAATAATATTAAGTATAAAATACTAAATTTTTATATAATATATAGTATATAAGTTGAATTTGCCACTACTCAATAAAGTAATTAATTTGACGACGAGAGACCGCCACTGATTATTAATATATCTATATAAATTATATACTATATATATAATATTATAGTATTATAATAATATATATATATATAATATATATAATATTATATTATATACTAAATATTACAATAATTATATAAATAAAATAATATATGTATAATTATATATATATCAATGTAATAATATAATATATGTAATATAATAATATTATATAATATTAAATAATATATAGATATAATAATAGTATTAATATATATATAATTAATATGATGATACTGTATCTTAGACTAGTGAGTACATATAAATATTGTTTCCTGATAGGATATTGTATTGTAAATTTATGTTTCAAAGCAGCATTAAGATAAGGCTTAAAAGTTTATTTTTTAATATTTTAATTAATATATTAAATAATTTTATTGTCTTATAATTAACTAATTTATATAGAAAAATAATAGTCATTATAAACCTCTTATTATGTTTCTTTATATATATAATTCCTTTTAACATCATTTTACCAGCTTTAAATCTTAATATAAAAATTATATATAACTAATATATAAGATACTAATAGTAACCACATGTGCAATACAATCATACAAGTACATAATAATAATTAAGTATATTTATTCTAAGTGAATGTTTGAATACAAAGGCAAGTATGATTTGATTTATTGGTTTAAGCAGCGTAGTGGGGTAATAAAGTAAATGCTCCACTCACTCATTGTTCTTTAAGAATAAGGGGGAAAAAAAAAAAACAAGAAAAAGATTAATCTAACTCACAAATAAGAGGGGTTACATCCCACGACAGTCCCCACAACAACGTTTTATATTATATTTTTTAGTTATGATTTTATACTACTTTTAACAGATTTACTGTAATCATAGTAAACGAAACTACATCCCAGCAGCTTTAAGATGAAAGCGATCGTTTGATTATAATATGTAGGATTACCTCATCTGGATCTATCACTTTCGTATTTATATATATATATATATAATGTATATATATATTATTAATTATTATATTATATATACTATATTATTATTATATAGATATATATACTTTTATAAAGTTAGAATATTATATTATTAATATAATATATAGATTATATAAATTAATTAATAATAAGCTATTAATCATCATATAGTATATAGTATATTTCAAATACGTAAAATTAGGTATATATATATATAGTTATAATCACAAATGTCATAGGAATGGTATAATAATGGTATATAATATATAGAATTACATATATATTAATTATAAATATAATATTTTAATATATATATTATATTATATATATATATAATAATAATATATAATTATATATATATAATATATATATATTAATTATCACTTATATATTAATATATATATTAAATTAATATTTAAATATATATAATATATATATTACTATATATAATCATTTAATAATAATATACTATAATATATATATCAAATATTATTAATTATAATATAACTATTATATATTAAATATATATATATATATATATACTATATATTATATAATAATTAAGAAGAAATAATATATAGTATAGAGTAATATATACTATATATTAATATAATTATATATTACTACTATATATAATATATAATAATATATATAATAATATATAATATAATTAATAATATATATTTAAATTATACTATACTATATAATATATATATAATATATAATATAATAATATATAATATATTAATTATTTATATTAATATATATATATAATCAATTAAACTATATTATATTAATATACTATATATACTCAGAATTGAGGACAGTTTTAGATATAGTATATATATATATTAAATGTAATTTGTTGAGTTGCTATTATTTAAATTTTTATAACTATTATAGCATTCTATTATTTATTATTATAAAATACACTCATTCTTTTCTTTCTCTTGCACTTACTGGTAATCTATCTTCTTCCTTCTCACTCTTTACTGTTATACTTTCTTCTTTCTCTTTCTCTCATTCTCTCTTCCCTGAGCATGTTAGTCTTCTTCTTTGAGGCTTATTTTACTAATTTATTTTACTTGACTTTCCACTTTCACTCAATTTCTTGTCTTCATTTAACTTATTACTTACTCACTTATACCTTTGATTTACATAACCTCTCTCTTCTAATAGTCTCATCCTTTCGATGAAACGGCTTACTATCAGTTCCCATACTATTTACTTGCTTCATAAGCTTACTTTACGCTTGATGCACTATTTCATTCTTATATATATTACATTCTTCTTCCTTCTTATCTCTCTTCTTACTTACTTTACTTTTGTAGAATATTATGCATTTGCCTTTTCTGATAATGACATAATTCTTTATATATTTATCTCTTTTTTCATATCGTCTTCTTCTTTCTTGTCTTCTTCTTCTTCTTTCTTTCTTCTTATTCTTCTCTTCTTTTCTCCTATCTATTTACTTCTTCTTCTTCTATCTTATCTTCATTACTTTATATATATCTTACTTCTTCTTTCTTCTTTTCTCTTCTTCTCTTCTTCCTTCTTCCTTTCTCTTCTTTCTTCTTTTTTCTCTATCTTCTGACTTTTTTCTTTTCTTTTACTGACTATTTTCTTTACTTTATTAACCTTATACTTATCTTACTTATATCATATATATAACTATCCTTTTACTTATCTTTAAAACCACCTTCCTATTCTTCCTTCTTATTTCGTCACTTTATTTACCTTTGACAACTATTATTATATATAATAATATAATATTAATTCTACTAATCCTTATATAGATAACCTTTATAGTACTTTTATATCTTCTATATATTATATACTCTATATATATAATATAATATCATTTCACTATAACTATTCTTTAATATTGTAGACCTTCAAGACTATTCTTCATTCTAATCACCATTTTATATACTTCTTGTTAGATTTAATATACCCACTAACCCAAAATTACTATATTTCTTTAACAATATTATTATACTCACCTTAAAAAAACTACTTCATATTACTATTATATTTATTAATGTTTAACTTTTTATATCATTATATCGGCTTTAATCTTCTTACTTATAATTATATAACTTAACGAATATACTCTATGACTTTATACTTATTACCTTTCTCTTCTCTATAAATGCTTTTATTATTTACTCTAGAAGTAAATATACTTTCATTTTTTAATAATATATAGTTTTATAGATATATATTTGACGTATATATATAGTTAGAAATATTATATATAAATATACTATATATATATATATAGTATATATATATATAATATATTATAATATATATTAGGTTATATATATATATATATATATTATTATATATATATAGAAAGTTTTATAAAAAATATATATATTAATAATATATATATAGTATATATATATATATATATATATATACTATATATATTAATATATATGAATACTATATATACTATATTATATATAATAAATATATATATAATATATAATATTATATATTATTGTAATTATATATATATATTAAATATATATTATATATATATATATGATATACTGTATACATATATTAATTTATTAGTATATATATAATATATATATAGGTATATATATTATATATATATAAATATGATATATATTAATAATATATATATATAATATACTATAAATATTAATATAGTATAGTATTAATATATATATATAGTATATATAGGTTATATAATATATTAATATATATATATATATTATATATTATATATATATATATGTTATATAGCTATATATATATATATATAAAATATATAATATATAATATTATATATATAAATATAATATATATATATTATTATATATATTATATATATAATATATGATTATATATATATTTATTACTATATATATATATATATATGTATATATATATATTATATATATATATATATATAACTAGTATATATATATATAATATAATAATATACATATGAATATATATAGTATATATATATATTATAATATTATTACTCTAGTATATATACGCTTGGAAATATTTTTCTCATTGTGATATTAAAATTTCGTTTTATTTTGCTTATGAAAACTATTTTGGATTGGAACTATGGGATTTTGAAAAGATATTTTATAGAAAAAAAATAGGAATTTTGGGGAGAGTAATTTTAAAACGGGAAACTCTCACCGTTGTTGAGTTTCCCATTACCCCTTATATTGGGAAACTCTCGGAAAGATGTACTTTCAAGCCGAATTAACCCCCATTTATAATTAATCTTCCATTGCTGAACAAACTTAGAAGAAGTAATAAAGTAATTTAAATTAAAGCTTAAGTATTTTAAATATTTTATAGATTTAAATCAATAGGCCTTTTTTGTGGGTTTACCATTCAATAGATCTTTAGAGTTAGAGAGTATTGATAATCCTCGCCTCTCAATTGGCTTTGAAACCTACTTTTGACATAACTCGGGCCAGGATCTGATTTACTCACTATTTGTCTGCCCTATGTATTAGCTGCTGATGCATCTAGTCCGTAGGTGTTCTTGCTATTTACCTTTTTACTTAAACTATACATGTATTTAATTGACTTGAAAACTCTAGGTCTTGATAAAATTTGTCCAGTTAGACATTTGTTTTTTTTTAACATGCAATCATACAGCTTGATGTTTGAGTAGGGCCTAGGCCTACTACATTATACGAAAAACAATATATATATATTTTTAGCTTCCCCCCCCCCCCAAAAAAAAAAAAATCAAATAAAATGAGATTTTATGCCTGATTTCAATGGAAGGCGCACCCAAAAACTCTAATTAGTAATGACAGTACCCAACTGAAAACGGGAAAGTAGCGTCTTTTGTGTATTTGATCAACACGTTTTCTTATAATGATCGATAGTGATTTCTTCAAGTTTTCAATAAAATGACAAAACTTGGTGCGCAAGCAAGAGAGCTAAACTTACTAAAAAATTGTTAGAAAGCAAGTGCAAGAGCGCAAGTTCAAATTTTATGAATACAGCGCAAGTCTGTAAATATCTAATGCTCTTAAACTGTAACTATTTTCTATCATCTAAAAGTTCTTAATATGTGCAAATATTCAACAAAAAAATAAAGCCAGAAATTAATTTTATCGTTTTCAAATACAGATATCCTCCTTTTCCAACTCGATATCATTCCCTTGTATTTTGAGGAGGGTCATATTCCCTTTCATAAAACGATCTTTTCAAAGTTGGTGGATAGAGAGGCTGCTCCCTTTGGCCTCAGAATGTCCGACCCTTCACTGACTCTCCTCCCCACAGCAGCTGAGCTGGCTATAAAGGGATGTTGTATTTGGTGAATAAATCGGCCCACACCGCCTGGTATTCAGGAGGAAACAGGTTCATCTTGAGGGGATACTGGGGTAGACGCTAATTCCAGTCCTGCTATTCAGGGCCTGCTCCAAAATATATTCATTAGAAATAGACTGCATCAATGGGGCTTTTAACTTTCTGGAATAATTGATAGATAGTTGTCTATTCTTCCAGTCATTCCGCATAATAATCTAGTCTTTCATTGTCGAATTCGACGCACCACCCCCCACAAAATGAAATTTCAATTGAACACAACATGACATGACATTGTGAATATATACATAAGAGTATGTTATTTGATAAATTTATTACTTTTATACAGCATAATTATTAAATTGAAAAAACAATAAATAAAAAATATAATCTTGAATATGTAATTATAAGAAGTAGCTTAAAGTAGGTGCCGAGTTGTAAAAAAAAAAAACGAAGCTAGGTTCGATTTTGGCCATGTAACTTTTTGGTCTTAGCCCCAAACCGAAATGTCATAATTTTCAATAATTTATCTGACGCAATTTTGGACCCAAAAATTGAAAAAAAGCAAACTGCAGCTTTTTCTGACCACTAAAAAGTCGATTTCGGGTGTTTTTTCTGTGTTTCTATTGGTTTTTATTGGTTTTTTTTTATTTTTTGAGGAGCTATGTTTTTGACCTAAAAAAAAAAGTATACGACTTGCAATATTTGTCGAAATGGCATGAAGCTTCAACTATACGAAGAATTGTCTATTACCTAAAAGATGGCTGGAACCTTTTTTTTTTTAATTTTGAAGCAAGATCTCAGCATGATTGAATTTCGAACCCAATTTTTTATGGTTCTGAAAAAGGAAAAATGGCGATAAATTTTTCCACGTCAACCCATCAATTAGTTATGAAAATTTCAAAGCTTTTGTAGTCGGTGGAGATACACATTCTTTATTTAGATCATTTGTTTGTATATGCAACAGTTTTGCCTCTGGGGCATTGAGGTTCCAAGAATTTTCATAACAACAGAAAAAAATTTCGTTAATTTAATAAAAATAAATTTTTATTTTTTGAGTATACGGCAAGCGATCTGGAGTTGTAAATAAAAAAGAAGGATGCTTTGTCATTTCGACTATAAATCGATGAAATTTCATGTTATCGAAGGGACTGAAAAAATATCCAACTTTTAAATATATAAAAAAAAATTTTTTTAGAAAAGTGAAAATTTATTATTATTAAAGAATTATTATTTTATATTGGTCCAATCAATGTAAAATTTTCACGGGCCGTTTATAGTTTGGTCGAGGGATAACATCTTTTAAAAGCACTTGTATGTTTTAACGTTAAAATCAAGACAGGCCTATAGATACCTTAGCTAAATTCAGGAGCTATCCATTCTTCTATATAAGTAATTTTCAAATTACAAGAGAATATTATTTTTTGCAAGCATACAAGTATCAGGGAGACAGCACTGCTGTGAGAGGCATACTATACTATCATATATTATATATATATATTATATTATATATTATATATAATAAGATAGTATTTATATAATAGTAAATATATACTATATGAATATATATATAATAATATAATATATATAATTATATATATATATATAGTACTATATATATATATATGAGAAGGGAGTAGCGCTATTTTTGAAGTATATACGTCAATAGAGGGATATTAGATGTTGCAGAGAGTGAGCGTTGTCATGATAAAGTTGCGTTTCTACCCGGAAGCTGGCTTAAGAGTTTGTCAGTGGTGCTAGCCAGCTTCCTGCACAACGCCAACAGACTCCTCCGTCACAATGCGGCGAGGCAACTCCGTTCTCTGACTGGGAAGGCACCGTCGGGTAGTAGCGTGTAGTGTCAGGTGAGAGCTAGGTGTGCACCCATTAAAGTCACCGCGAAGGCTTCGACCACTCTGTAGCTCTTACGAGAAGGGGTGCAGTTGGTCCCGCAGCTGCAGAGCTTGAGAAGTACGGTACCACCGGCGGCAGCAGGTTGGACGCGGCAAAGGAGTAAGGCCAACAGAAAGAAACTTGATTTGATGGTTGTTCGGTCGATTTGAATGGGTGTCGTCGGAATCACCATTTGGATGTTTCATAGCCCTTCTCGTCATTCCAGGCCTGAGTCACCCACTTGAAAGGGGTTAGGATTCAGAATCTTAACATGTACCACATTCAGATAATAAGACAGATTATTAAGATGTTGAAAGAGAGTGAGCGTTGTCAAACGATCAACAAGTGGCGTTTTTCTTCCCGGAGGCAGAGAGTCATGCAACGTGGTGCTAGCGCTTTCTGGCGCCAGACGCCACAGAATATATATAGTATAATATATATATATTATATATAGTTTATATAGTATATATATATTGTATATTATATAGTATTAATATTTATATATAATATTATAAAATTATATATATATATATATGATATTATATATATAATATATATATATAGTATATGGTATATATTATACTATACATATATTATATATACTATATATATATCTATACGTATATATATATAAGTATATATACTATATATATATATATATATATAGATATAGATAAGATACTATATATATATTATATATAAATATATATTATATATATATTATATATATATATATATATAATATCAAGCACAAGAGTCCGACATAGAAAAATAATGAGTAACTGGGCCACATTTGAAGGTCACAGTGAAAGTATTCAAAATAGAAACTTTCACTATGCGAGTCCAAGTAAATCATTGAAAATGTATATGGGCAATGACAATGTCCACAACACAAATGCCCAGTAGACATATGGAAACATAAAAAAACAGAAAATAAAATAATTAAATATAAATTTTTTGAGCAAATTTTTTTAATTGGGCAATGTTTTAAGTATAATTGTTAGTATAATAAAAAGTAATCAAAATATAACGCGGTAGTATAAATAAAAAGTACTCTGTACTCGCCCAAAATAAGCCCGAGACAATGTATTGCAAAAGTAAAACATAAGATAACACTGTTGTGAATAGCCAAAAGTTTAATCCAGAATTAAAAGACTCCAAGCACAAAGCAATATCATTATTTTTTAGTAAATAAAAAATATTTAAGTAATAAAATTAATATTCAAAACACAATTGCACAATTCCCTTGACTAAGTGTTGAGCAAATATTTACAAATGGACCTATAATACATAAGAACAAATATTTGCAATATAGGTCTAGTTATATTTCAGAGCAAATATTTATATAGTATATACAGTAATCATAGGTTATATACTATATATATTATTATATGTATATATTATAGTATATAATATATACTATATCAGTATATACTAGTATATATATATATATATATTATATATATAAACTATGAAATATATCATATATATAATAGTCAGAGAGAGAGAGTGAGAGACTTTAGAAGCCACATAGGCTATCAAGATTATCCCAGTATATACTAGGGCGGTAACGTAAGCAATTTTAAAAACCTCTTGTGCCTCAACACTAAGAGGAGGTGCTCCCATTAATTCATGAGTATACCAAGCTTCAAAAATAGCTAAGTAAATTAAAGTCAGTTAGTAGTTTAAAATGGACGGACATTAACTAGCGTGAGTAGTAAAGTAGAAGGAACTGACAGTCAAAATGATAGCTACCAGATTTGTGGCTAAATCTGGAACTTTTAGCATTTTTTGTTGCTTTTTATCATTTTTTCGAGCGCGAACAATAACGAAACAACCAAAAATTATTCTCGAAAACGCGGCATCGCAAACGGAAGCAGTCTTCTTGGCCTTGGAATTATGTCGCGGACCTCAGAAAACGGTTCCCCGACCTTGGAAACCCCGAATTTGACGCCTCAAGCGTCAAAATATAAGTTGGATTTCCTGGTTCAGAAGCTCCAGAACCTTCGAAAATGGTCTCGCCTCCTTTAGAAACGCGTTCGTCACCATTGAAGAGCAAAGGATTCACACTTCCTCCGGAGTTGGGGGCTTAACCAAGTCAACTGTCGACATGACTTGGTCGATCGGGCACTCGAAACGTCTCACCTACCTTAGAAACCTCTAATTTGACGCCTCAAGCGTCAAAATTTAACGAAGCGATGGAATTTTCCAAGTCATCTGCCAACATGACTCCGATTTCCTACCGTTCAGAAGCTTCAGAGTGTCCGAGAACGGTCTCGCAGCTTTTAGAAACGCGGCATTGCCTTGGATACCCGCGCCGTCGTGATTGAACGCGGCAGTGTTGTCCACTTGGAAAAAAATCGAGCTAAACTCCTCGGAGTTAGGTCCTTGACAAAAGCTATCTGCTGACTGACTTTTATCACATACGGGGCGAACTGGGCAAACTTCGTGGAAAAATAAGCCCGGGAAAAAAGAAATAATGCTAATGAGTATCTAAAAAGCAAAAGTTCTGGATTTGAATAAAACGATAATTTCTATTTCTGATAAGTTCCGCTCCTCTTCACGTTCGTGCTAGACAATTCTAAGACAAATTTAAATTTAGAAACCAACGTGCTCTATACTGATTGAAGTACAGGAATACCATTATGTAACCATTGCCCTCATTTGGCAAATTATTATCTATTATTAATTATTATTATAATAAAGTTTTTGATTTTATTCCAAGTTTTAACATAGTTATTCTGTACATAGTTTAATTTTTCTTAAAATAATCTTTCAAACAAACTAGAGGAAGAAGAAGAATATATTTATTCTACATTTCCCGACCGTTTCGTCTCTAAACTTGAGACATCTCAGAGGATTATTTCTTGTGTGTGTGTAGGTGTGAGAGAGTGAGTGTGTATAATAATTTAAATCAAATGATATTTAAGTCTAACAGATAAATTTTATTAAATTTTATGTAATGTCTGGTCTGCGTGTTTTTTGATGTAGAAGGCCTCCGCAATTTTAAAGTTTCTGGACTTCACACGATTGCAGTGTTGGATGTTAAATTAGTGAAGTGTTTAGAAATATTGCTATAGTGTGATTTGACCATCGTGCAGTTTTGAATGGTTTGTCAAGATTTTGCGCTGGGACTGTAGCGCAACCCTGTTTGATATGGCCACTGTCCGACAATCGATTACGCTCGTGAGTAACCATATTTTGTTCGCCGTACAGTCTGACTCAGCACAGTTAAATTGGTAACAAAGTGATGGTTGTCGTCAAAAAGCATCTCTTGTATGCTAGAAGGAGGATGACAGTTGCTTTGGATTTAATGGTATTAAGTCCTTGACTTTAAGTTTTGAGGGTGGTCTTTAGTTGTGAGGTGAGAGTTCAAAATATTTACGAGGGCACTTCTCTTCATTATTGGAGTCGACAGACATTGAGAAGTTTCCAATTGAAGCAGAAATTTATGAATAGACTAGAGTTTGCGTGATAATTTTAATTTCTCTATAAGCTATTCATAAGTTATTGGATCTTATCAATAAAATTTTTAAACTGAATATTGTTTTGATGTTAAGGTTTAATTAAATTTTAATTAATAGCCTGAATTTATTCATCAAAAGTTTTCCAAGTTGAACATCGGTTTGTATGCTCTGTAAACTAAGTTTTTACGATTAGATTCTTTGTTAAATAGTCGGTGATAGGACCCATTAGTTATAATACAGACCATTATCGTGGGTTTGACATGAATGCCTGTAGATCTTGAGCGTCAGAATTAATATTGATTAACTAAAGACACCTCAAAAATTTAAAGTCAGACTCATACCATAACAATCAAACGAATGTTCATACCCGCTCCTTTAGCACAAGAGATGCTTTGAACGACAACCATCACGTTGTGTACCAATTTAAATGCCCTGGTCAGACTGTCGTATCGCAATATTTGTTAGAGTACACGACTGAGAGAGAGAGAAAAAAAAGATCTGAACTTTAATGATTTTACTAATCTGCCAAAAGTTAATCAACTATTAGCAATATCTCTAAACACAATATCACGGTAAATATACGGATCATGTGAAAGTCCAGAAACTTAAATTGCGGAGGCTTTCTACATCAAAAACACGCAGAGCAGACATTAACATAAAATTTAATGTATTATCTGTTAGCCTAACTATCATTTGAATCTAATTATTATATATTAATTTAAAGACTCATTCGCTCATAAGAATCAATCCTCTCTGGAGATGTCTCAAGTTTAGAGACGAACCGCACAGGAAATGTAAATAAAATATGTCAGCCTTAAGAAGAGCCACAATCCAATATCTCAAAAACTACAACAGCTACCAGGAAAAGGAATACTTGCTGGAATGCTGGTCAAAAGATTTATAGTGCGTGAACAATGTAAAAAAAAAAAAAAAAAAAAAAAAAATTAAAAAAAATTAATCTCAAAAACTAAATAGCTACAGCGAAATGGGAATACATTTTTGGAATCCTCGTAAAAATTTTGGATAGGAATAATGGTAAAAAAATTAAAGAAAATAAAAAATTATTGTACTAATTATCAGTAATATGATTTAGAGGGGCTATTATAGATGACTTTTTATTGGTTGTCGTAAAAATAAATAGACTTTCTATAAATTTTTTTTTTTTTTTTCCAACTCAAGAATATTTGTTTGGTCGTTCTCACCGATGGAGAGTCGGGGCTCTCGCCTTCCGGGGACTACGGGGTAGTACTAATTCCCGACCCTCCAGGGAGGGTCTCCGGCAACCCCCGCTCTTTGGTATTATGGTGTCGCGGGGGTTCCTCCGCCCTCCCCTACGGGGTATGAAAGAACGTCCCCCCCTGTGTTCCCCGTCGGCTTCGAGCCCCTAAATTGCCTTGTAATACCTTTTACAAATAATCATATATATAATAGTAATATACCCAGCACCACCCCCAAAAAAATAGCCAATTTGTTTTATTTTTAATTTATAAATTTATTTTATTTTTTTTTTTTACAGTTTTCCGAACCAAAATTTACAAGGATCTCCAAAATGTATTTCATTTTGCTGGTAGTTTTTGTAGTTTTCGAGATATGTTTTTTTTTTTTTTTTTTTTTTTTTTTTTTTTTTTGTTTTTTTTTTTTTTTTTTACAGTCTTCTGGTAAAATTTTTGCCAGGATTCAGCATGTTTTCCTTTTTCGGTAAGCTCGTAGTAGTTTTTTGAAAGATATGGATTGTGGCTCTTTCTAAAAAGATTTCTGTAATTATCATCTTCTTTCTTCTTCATGTAAATTGTTTTCAAAGATATTTTAAAAAAATTTAAACTATTACAGAAAATAACTATTTAGAAACTTGGGAATAAAATCAAAAACTTTTTTGATTCATTTGAATAGAATTTGATTCCTATATTATTATCTATAATGTATTATTATTATTATTATTAAATTATTTATAATTCATATTCATTATTAATTATTATATTATTTATTATTATTATATTTTATTATTTATTATTATTATTATTAATTAGCTAATTTGGTTATTGTAACCTATTTATCTTACTATGATTATGATCCTTATTTTGATTATTATTGTATCTTCCAAATTTAATATTTCTAGAGTTATTCTTAGACTGATATCTTTGCGCCAATTCCAAACAGTGACGTACGCTAAAGCCCTCTCCCCGAAATTTTGATGAAATTAAAGAATTTTAACAAATTTTTCAAATAATTGTAATTTCCTTGAAACAGTAAATAAATAGGCATTTTGAAAGATTTAGCTCCCCATCCCTCACCTTCCCTGAAAAAAACGTCCTGCCTACTCCAGTGATTCTTAGCTTGTGAATAAAGTAAATGTAATTTGTATGCGTTTTATCTATTAACGAATTTTTAATATGGGAAGTAAGTTATAAATTACAATAGAACTAATCATTTTAAAACCTGAAGTATCAGGAGTATGGAAATCGAGGTCATTTTACAATAATCAATTCAAAATTTAAACAAATAATTAATAAACTCCAAAGTTAAGTAATAAGCTCTAAACATCAAGAAATCAAAAATAAACAAAATATTAAAGAATATGATAATAGATTTTAAGTTTTAAATTAAATTACTAATTTAGAGATTATAAACCTTACTTATGGGGAAGAGGCAAAGGAAGAAAAAATTAAAGATTAAAAAAAATATGCTTGAGCAATAATAAGTCTTACCTTGAAAACGGGAGGAATTACTAATATTCTGGAGAATCTGTTAAAGTTTTCTGATGCTTTAATCTTCAACCAAAGGTTAAGGAATCCCTCTTTAAAGAATGAATCATCCAGTACGTTAAAGATTAAAGAAAAAATTACTTTAGGCGAAGTAGATTAAAAACGAAAACTATGATTACTTAAAAGGAGCAAGCAAGGAAAACAGCAAGCCGTGATTATCTCTCTCTCCCAATTTAAGTTGGAATTAGATGGATGTATTTTTTTCTTTTACTTTGCATCTGGCTAGACCATTTTTGCCAAGGCATATTTTAAAGCTCATTTAATAAATTTAAAGTCAGATTTTTATTGTAGGTTTGGGACTGGATTTTAATTATTTATTTAGAGGAAAAAATTTTTTATGTACCACATGGAAGCATTTATTAAAATTTCAAAACAAGTTAAGCAAGTATCTGAAGCTTGAAACCGACGGTAATTCGTGAATATATATATATAGTATTATTATATATATATATTTAGTATTATATTATTATATATATAATGTTATTTATATTATATATATATATAATATATATTACTGTATATATTATATATATATTATATAATATATAATTAAGTATATATATATATATATATATATATATATTATAAGTATATATATATATATATTATATATATATTATATATATATATATTATATATATATATATAATTATCCTTATGAGTTTTCATTTATGATAAAATATTTTTTTTTTTTAATTATTTTTTTTTCATATGTTCGTTATTTTAGGAATACTAACAGATGGAATTTGAGTGCTATGTGCAGGTAGCAAAAAATTTTTAAAATACAAAAAGTAATTTACTTAATTAAATATCGTTACTTCTTTTTACGCGCGTTTCGTAAAAAAACCTTTTTTTAAAACGTTTTTTTTTTGGCAACAGCCCCAGACAGAGCTTACATTCTCTGGAGATTTCTCTGTAGTTGCAAAAATCTTATAAAAAAAAACAAGAGAAAACCTGTTACGGTCAAAGTAGTCCATGTAGGTTTAGCTATTAGGTCGATATTTACGATCGTCAATTCCTTATAGCGTTAGAGTTTGAGTTTTTTTACTGCGTTTGTTCGATTCCATAGAGGTTTAGGTTGCGGCTTTGCTGGGCCACATAATTCAGGGGTACGATATGTTTTGTTTTTGTATAAAACAAAATCTTATATATTTGAATAAAAAAAAATACAGAACGTATTTACCCAGAAACATTTATTTTTTACCCCTACCATATATTCCTTTCTTTCACGTATTAGCGCAAATAAATTGCCTTTTCCTTTCTCATGCCAAAATGACACCGTTTTTGCTTACTTTATTGTTAAATTTTTAATATATTTTTCAAATTCGTATCTCTCTCATCAGACTCTTAATAATTCTAGGCTCATTATTACTGACAATATTAAGAAAACAGTTTTAAAAAAAAACTTATTTATCTACACAATTGAAAATTTTGTACATCATATAATATATATAATATATATAATATATATTATATATATATATAGTGTATATATATATATTATATATATATAGATATATATTATATTTATATATTAATAATATAGTATATATATATATATATATATATATTATATATATATTATATAATTATATTATATATATAGTATATATATATATATATATATTTTATATGTATATTTATGGCATATATTATATATATAATATATATATTATATAAATATATATATATATATATATATATATATATATATATATATTATATTAGTATATATATATATATATTATATTATATAATAATATATATATTATATATATAATATATTATATATATATATTTAAGGTATAAACTTTATTCCGACGACAAAAAAATATCTCGAAGAGAGAAAAATCCAAAAAATTATCGCGCTATAAGGTCGGACGGGCATCCAAATAAGATGAGCGTTAGTATCGCGGAATTAATTTGAAATAAAAATCTATTCAAGCCGTGTGTTTATTTTCATTAACCGAATACTAATAACAATATATAATAAGAACCCTCGTTACCTCATGGTTTTCTTCTTATAAGCATTCTTCATGACAAAAAAGGAAGATAATAATAATAATAATAATAATAAATAATAATAATAATAATAATAATAATAATAATAATAATAATAATAATAATAATAATAATATAATAATAATAATAATAATAATAATAATTAATAATAAGTTAATACAGAATAATAAATAGTGTAATAATTATAATTTAATTATTAATTATTAACTATAATTATAATTATAATTTTATTAATTATAATTATAATTATAATTTTTTAATTATAATTATTTATAAGTGTTTTTAAGTGTATAACAATAATGAAAGTCAAAGAATAATAATAATAATAATAATAATAAATAATAATATAATAAAATAATAATAAATAATAAATAATAATAAAAGTTAATAATAATATAATAATTAATTGATACTAATAGTAATACTTAATACTTTACTAATGCTAATACTTAATAAAAAATTAAAAATAAAAATAAAAATAAAAATAAAAATTAAAAAAAAAAAATAAAATTTAAAAATAAAAATAAAAATTAAAAATAAAAAATTAAAAATAAAATTTAAAAAAAATAAAAAAATAAAAAAAAAAAAATAAAAATAAAAAAAAAAAAAAAAAAATAAAAAAAAAAATAAAAAAAAATAAAAAAAAATAAAAAAAAAAAATAAAAAATAAATAAAAATTAAAATAAAAAAAAAAAAAATAAAAAAAACGATATATTAATATTAAAAGGATAATAATGATAATAATAATTTAATAAATAATATAATAATAATAATAATAATAAATAATAAATAATAATAATAATAATAATAATAATAATCATAATAAATAAATTAAAATTATAAGGTGGGAGTATAATAGTTATAATGTACTGGACCCGAAGATATTCTAAATCATGATAATATAGACTAATAGTATACTATTAATAACCCCCACCCTAAATAAACACCTTCACCTCTATAATTATAATTATAATAAAGAATAAAATAAAATTAAGAATAAAATACGGATAAATCAATTAATTGCTATTTAAATATATTAAAATGTATATTTCCATTAATTCAAATTATTAAATTAACCTGTTTAATAATGAATATTAATATATAGATAAAACATGAAAATTAAAAGGTGGAATAACTGAGCTATTCCAATTTATTAGGGTAACGTCTATAATACATACGCAAAGGTGTGTGGATTAATTATATTAACTCCTACATCAATAGGCTATATTGGTTTAAAGCCCAGTTTCAATCAGTAACTCAAACCACAACCCACACCAATTCCCACAATCTTGGTCTATTGATCTATTGCCCTTTTGAAAAATCATTATATATTTGATCTTAATGATGTCAAATAAAGATATTAAATGTTATGCCTCTTGTTTTCATAAAAAAAAACCCATATTTATTACTAGTAAGTAGTAATGTGTGAAAAGTTTTAAGTTAAAAATTTGGTTGTCTTTAGTTGTAGCCTTAAAGCCAATAAAGGAGGGCAAAATCAGTAACTGCTTGTCTACCTTGTCTTGGATCCATAAACCACAAAAAGTTCTCCAATATAAGTGTTCCATTTTACTAAAAAAGAAAAATATAATAATTGTTTGCACAAAAAAAATTTAAACTAAAAATATTTTTTAGAATAGGAAATTTTATTATTTATTTATTAAAGGGTTTTAAACAACATTTGTTTTCTTATTATGGCCTTATAGGAAGTTTTAGAAGAGAGAAGATGATGAAAGAGAGAGAGTGAGTAGAGCTTACGAGAGAGATGGACACGGGGAGTACGTGAGAGAGGTGAAGAGAGTGCAAGGAGATGAGAGATATAGCCTGAGAGAGAGGAGAGAGAGTAGAGTGAGAGAATTCGATATGTCAAATTAATTTTTAGTGAATGTAGATATGAGTGAAGAAATGAGAGAAGGATTGCTGAAATTAATTTTTCCTCTCAATCGGATCGTTGTGGATCCTTGTGAAGAGAGCTTAACAAGAAAACACTAGGCAATCCGTTTCAATAGAAGTTATACGTCCTATTATAAATAACAAAATGTCAACATTGACTGACTCATACTCCTCCTTATGCTGCGTATTCCTCTTTGTTCTATGCATATTTCGTTTCAAAACCACTTCTTCATTTTAGGCGAAAACGAAATTTTTTGCTGATCGGCCTGGCCATTTTTCGGGGTTTCAAAGACCCTTTAAGCTTTTGGAAAAACCTTAAATCATTTTTTTTATGTGAGTCAACACGTTCATAATAATATTTAAATGCGGTTCCCTCTCTGCGGTCCGGATCGGATTACTACTTCCCTCTCGTCAAACTATAGATTTGACGATGTGTGGTACTGTTTCTGCCACGCCTGAAACATATAATAATAATCATCTGTTTATTCATTTTATTAAATTTATAATTTTTTTTAAAATTCATTTTTATTTTTTATTATTTGAATATTTAATATCTTATTTAATATATTTTATTTATCTATTTATTTTTATTTTTATACATTTATTTATTTAATTCTTTTCAATTCTATTTTTTATGGTTCCATTTCCAAAAGTAATTAGTTTTAATAAATAGATTCTAAAATGAATAGAATAATTAATGAAATTTGAGTTCCGTGTGGTTGTATATTTCGACGGCTTACTTGAGTATCGCAACTATGTACTTGCGCTGTGCAACAACCCTTCGCCCTCTCCCTCCACGTTATAAATCGATTGTGTTATTTATAGTTACTGCTGCTATTTACTATTATTAATTTCACTGTTATCATTGGTGATGTCATCAAGGATTATCTAAGGAATGATAATCACCACATTATGAGATTGTTCAATTTAATTTATTTATTTACTTAATTATTTTATTATTTTAGAGAGGAATTATTAATCAGTTAAATTAATTTTTTTATGATATTTATTATATTCAAGTGTTTATTATTTATTTTCTGAGAAAATAAAGTTCCAGAGCTTTATATTATTTTTATGCTCTTTTCTTAATTTTATTTTATTTTATTAATTACTAAATCTTTATTTCAATGGGTAAAGTACTTGAGAGTTTCTTATTGTTTTATCTCTCACATTACTATTAGGCATGCTAATTACATTTTATTAATAATCTTTATTACTATTTATTATTACCTTGTCATAGTGTTGAATGAATTTAATTACTTCTATTATTGGTGTGCCTCTTATAAAATATCTATCTTCGATTTTTTTTTTTTTTTTTTTTTTTTTGGCTATTTACTAATGCATTTCTCATAAATGAACTCTCTTGATATTCCATTGGATGATATAAACTTGGCTTTTACTTAATCTATTTTAAATAACTTTTATAAAAATTTTGGACCCTTTTTACTGTTTATTATTTATGATATTTATTCTCGTGGTTTAATTAACGCTTTTTTTTCTTTTATTTTATTATTTTACAATGCAAAATTAGTTATTAATATTTCATGTCCATTTATATTCAAAATCCATTTTTAAAAACTATAATGCTTCAGTCCATTATTTGGAAATATACCGGGGGTTTTTTTTTTTTTTTTTATATATCATTCCTATTTCTCTCCTATATTCTTTTTCCTATATTAATTGTATAGTTGTTTCATGACATACAATATATTCGTTCTTTGTAATGTATGCGGCCTGTGCACGGATATGTAAAAATAGAAACATCTTAATGAGTTACGCCCGCTTGTAAAAAATGGTGAAAAGTCCATTTTTACAAAAAAAGCATTTTATATGGCACTATATTGGAAGTTTGAAAAATTTTCGGGTGGCTTGCAAGACAAAGAATTAAACTTTTTATTATTTTCATTTTGTTTTAAAGTTTTTATTCCACAGGAGGTTGTATATATAATTATATATTATATAAATTTACAATATTTATTTATTTTTATATTTCTTATCAAAAATCTCGTATTTTATAATTAATACTCTGTGATAATATATGTAGATTGATAATATTTCTATATATATTATATTATATATACATCCTAATTTATATTAGCTACTTATATTATTAATTATTATATTATATTATCTACTCCTAAGATACATATGTAAAGACAATTATTATCTATAACATATATATATATGATGTGCTTTTATATGATTATTATTTTATTATTTATCATATATGGCTAGTGCAGATATTATATTTCTAATAATTAATTTACCTATCAGATTTGGGAACACAATTGCAAGGGCGACACAGTATATAGAATGTTTCTTTTAATCACGTACTTCAAGAATTTTATTTTGCTCTGGTCATCTATATTATTCAGTTTTTTTATGGTGGCAGGTTCCAAATATAATTTTGTTTTAAGTTTTTACTATTAGCATCGACCGTTTTTGTGTTACGACGCAGAAGTAATATTGTGCATCTCATTTTGATATGGGGTTATAGTTGCAAACTACGATAATTTTTTTTTTTTCTTTCTTATAGGGAATTAGTTTTATTTTCTGTTTTATTCAGTTTTTTATGCAGTTTCCAAATATGTTTTTAGTTTTTCACTCTCTAGCATCAACCGTTTTTGTGTTAACGAAACGGCAGAAATATTTATGGCATCTTCTCATCTCTCTCTCTCTCGTGGTTAAATACTTCATCTGCATCATTCGTGAACACAAAAAAACGGCTTGAGCTACGAGAAAACTAAAAAAACCATATTGGAATCTCTTACATAAAACACTGAATAAAACAATAAAAAAATCTTCAATAGAAATATAAAAAAAAATATATTTTTTTTTTTGTAACTGTAACCACCATACAAAAGGAAGATGCCCAAAAAGTGCTTCCAAGCTGTTCTGTCAACACAAAAAACCTGGTAATACTAGAGGAAAAACTAAAAAACACATCACTTTGGAATCTGGCATAAAAAACTGAATAAAAAACAATTAAAATAAAATTCAGAAAAAACATTTATTTATTTATTATATATTTAACTTTATTGTTAACTCTACCCCAATCTGCGGGTTTTTTAACCGTCCCCCCCAACCATTTATAACTACTTAGACTGATGCCAATAAAAATACTTCCTGCCGTCGTAACACAAAAATGGTAAAAACTTAGAAGAAAACTAAAAACATATTTGGAATCTGCATAAAAAAACTGAATAAAAAACAATAAAAAAATCAGACAGAAACATTTATTATTTGTTTTGATGATACGTCCGGTTCATATCCACATACAAAATTGATGGTCTGTGCCAATAAATATTTCCTTGCTCGTCTAACACCAAAACTCGATTGCTATTAGAAATAACCTAAACAATATATTGGAACTCTACATAGAAACTCTTAAATTATAAAAAAAACTTCAGAGAATCCCAAACTAAAAAAAGTCATTTTTCTTTTCTTGTGTTAAATTTTTTGGTAGTTTATTTCCTACCATTAAAATACATGGTTGAGATGTGCCAATTAAATACTTCTGGCCCCCGTCTAGCTCGTTTAACACAAAAACAGTTTATGCCAGAGAAAACTAAAATACTCTCGGAATCTACATAAAAACGCGAACTAAAATAACAATTATGAAAACATCAGGAAGAAACGATAGTTTTCTTGTGATACATCTCTGTTATGGAATTAACTTCACGTTATAAATCGGAGGATGCTTCACAAATTTGCCTTAATACTAAGTATAAGTGATCTCATGGTTTGAGATTTATTATGAAGAGATTTTACATAAAATCTCAAAGTGGAAGATCTATTTTATCATAATCTTTATTAGTCTCACTCTACGTCGTTTAACAGAACGAGTAAATTACATCATTAATATTGAGATATTTCAATACTATATTATTTCATATATTATATTTATTTCCGTTATAAGTGTCGAGTTATCTTTTATTACCTGGTCATCTTATATTATTCTTCTTCTTTCTCTTACATCAAGGGATTATATAGAACCTCATTTATAAGAATAGTTTGAGAATTAAATTTTTACCCCCACACTTATCGGCACAGCACACGGGCTACTCTCATACACCTGACTCACCTACTCACACACACACACACAACACACACACACACACACACACACACACACACAACACACACACACACAGACCACACACACATGATTCACCTAATTATAGTTATTTTGTAAATTGACTCATTTCAAAAAATTATATTTATATAACTATATCCAACATAAAAGTCTAAAGTGGCATAATATTTTCTATTAGCTCAAGTTTTTCTGGATCTTTTAATATACTCTGGATCCCCTTTTTTTAGTAAAAATTATGGTATATATAATTTATATATATATATATTTGGAGTATATAAGTTATATATATAATATATATATATATATATATATATTTATATATATATATTATATTTATTATATAATTAATATTCTTATAATAAGCTAAATATTATATATATATTAGTTATGTATAAAAATTAGGTCATATTATATAAATAGGAACTTATAATCATCTCCTATACTCATATACTATTTTAATAGACTATTTGATATTAAGATCATGTAGTTAAAATTATATATAATTCAATAATTATTATATATATATATACTAGATTATATATATATTCTAAATATATAATATATATATATATGTTTTATTATTATATATATATATTACTATATATCAATTTTTATGCTGAGTAAATTATTAGTGCTACTATATATATATAATTTGAGATGATTAGTGATAGTATTCTACTATCTGGGTTTATTATCTCATATAATATTATGTAATATATTATATATATATATAATATATAATATATATATATATATATATATGTATAATATTTTTTTGGTTTTAAATTTTATATAAATTGTATACTTTTATTAATCTGGAATAAGCATATCTTCTATATTACTCCCTTATATCTTCAATTATATGATTTTTATATACATAAAATTAATTTAATAATCTAAATATTGTTTACATCTTAATATTATATTTCAATTTACCGCATATTTTTTTCTTACATATCTCTATAGTGTGTATACTAATGTAAATATATATATATATAATACCCT
>JABUQX010107712.1:30000-40000 GCA_015478945.1 Trachelipus rathkii
AAATAAAAAAATAAATAAAAATAAAACAAATAAAAAAATAAAAATAAATAAAAATAAAAATAAATAAAAATAAAAATAAATAAAAATAAAAATAATAAAAATAAAAATAAATAAAAATAAATAAAAATAAAATAAAAATAAAAATAAATAAAAAATAAAAATTTAAAAATTAAAAATAAATAAAATAAATAAAAATTAAAAAATAATAAAAATAAAAAATAAAAATAAAAATAAAAATAAAATAAAAAATAAATAAAAATTAAAAATAAAATTAAAAATAAAAATAAAAATAAAAAAATAATAAATAAAAAAAATTAAAAATAAAAAAAAAATAAAAATAAAATAATATAAAAATTAAAAAAAAAATAAAAATAACAATAAATAAAAATAAAAAGAAATAAAATAAAAATAAAAATAAATAAAAATAAAAATAAAAAGAAATAAAAATAAAAATAAATAAAAATAAAAAGAAATAAAAAGAAATAAAAAATAAAAATAAAAAGAAATTTTAAAAATAAAAATAAAATAAATAAAAATAAAAAATTAAAAAAAAAATAAAAATTAAAAAGAAATAAAAATAAAAAATAAATAAAAATTAGAAATGAAAAGGATCGCGTGGCAAAGATTTTACAGACCACTCAAGGCTAGTTTGTGAAGTATTTTTGTTTATTTATTGTTTAAGAAGATTCTGGAACTCTCCTACCTTCTTCATCTTCCACCAACTCATTGCATCTAAAATATTTATTTATAAAGATTTTATTTCCTTTTTACATAAACTTTACACATTAAACTCAAGAACTTTTTCTTTTGATTGCAACCTGCTTGTGTAATATATATTTGCCTCCTCTCTCTCTGTCTCTCACTGGCACCATCCCATATCTCTGTTTGCCTGGCTGGAAAAGTTTACTCTCAGTTCGTCTGTCCGAACAAAAGGGTCATTCACTTCTCAATCCTGTAACGATCGTTCTAAATTGTCTTAACGTCTGTCTTTTCAAAATAAATTTCAAATTTTTTTTAACGTAATTTATTAAAACATTTTAAATTTGTAGAATCCTATTTATCGATTCGCCAGTATGCTTTACGGTGGAACGGTTTAATCTGATATTGCGTTCCATTCTATTTTGACTGCTTGGGTGCATAGCAGCTGTCGTCACTTCGTTTCGCATCTTTGTGCTGTGCCCCTAGCAAAGTGAAAAGTTTCCGATAGAGTCTGCACAAAACTTCAATTTTTAACGATTAAGATATGAGTCTGCAACCTCTCTCTGTCTTGCCTCCTAGATCCGTTCTACCGCCAGCCTGGGTAGACAAGCCATCGTTCATTCTTAAATCTATAACAAATTGTTGAATTCTTGGATTCTGTTGTACCACCGCAACTCTTTTTCTTACTTTTCATTTATGAATCTCTTTATTTCCTAACCACTCTATCCCGATGACTCTCATCAATCATGTCCTTCTTCAAACTTTTGCGCCAAACTTGAATCTGACCCTTTTCTTGCGGTTTGTTTCGATGCTAAAATTCTTATTCATCTACATTTTGAGATATTATCTCCACACAGGCTACAAATCTCGAAATAATGTTTTAATAGATAATAATGAATAATAATATAGTAATAATAATAATAATGATATATAATAATAAAATAATAATAATAGAAATAAATAATAATATAAAATAATAATAATGATAATAGATAATAATAAAATAAAATAATTATAATTATAATAAAATAATAATAATTAATAATAAAATAATAATATATAAATAATAATAATATAAATAATAATAATATATAATAATAATAATAATACAATACAATAAACAATAACAATAACAAACAATAACCATAACCATAACCATAACCTAACCTAACCATAACCATAACCATAACCTAACAATAACAATAACAAATGAACTAACAATAGCAATTATGAAAGTTTATTATAAAATGCAGCAATAATAATTATAATAATATAATAAATAATATAATAATAAAATATATATAATAATAATATATATAATAATAATATAATAATAATAATAATAATAATAATAATAATAATAATAATAATAATAATAATCATAATCATAATCAATAATCATAATCATAATAATAATAATAATAATAATAATAATAATAATATATTATAATCATAATCATGAATCATAAAATCATCAATCATAATCTATGAATAATGAATAATAATATAATAATAATTACATAATAATAAATAATAATATAATAATCATAATAATAATGAATAATAATGAATAATAATAATAAATCAAATTAATTTATATTATTATTATTGGATTTCTTCTCTCGTGTTCTTTTCGTTGGAAAAGATAATAAGTTGAAGTGTTTTCTATCCAATTTCAATTACTCCAAATGTTGGCGCAAGTTTCACGAATTTTGTCTCATTCATTCAGATGTTTCTCATGATAGGTAGATGTTCGGCCTTAGTGGATGAGTCTCTCGATATGCCTTACGGCTCCTTTTTTCTCTTTTTTTTTTTTTCTTATGCGTTCCCCACACACTACTCTCGTGACTTGTATTTTCTAACAGTCTCATCCATTCTTTATTCTGCTTTCTGAGCCAGAGGTAACCGCAATGTTCCTATAGTGTATATCGAAATGATCTTTCCTTCTTCCCATTTCCTCACTTCCTAAAAATTTCACACTTTCAAAAATTTTGTATCGGTCATCTTGGCCGTTAAGCTGGCTATCGAATTGATTTTCCCCAGCTCTTGGGGAAACTATATATATATATATATATATATATATATATATATATAATATATATATTATAGTAGTGTGTACTATATATATATATAATTTATAATATATATATATATAATATATAGTATATATATAAGAATATATATAATAATTATATATATAATATACTAAATATATATATATATATATAATATATATAATAATATATATATATATATATATATATATATATATATTGCAGCAGTGTCTGTTTTTTTTTAACAAACATACAGAATTGGAAAAGCTGTACGCATTGCGGTTTAGTAAAGCAATAAAATTTTGCACATCATTCGCGTAAATTTTAAATGTTCCTTTTTATGACTTAAAGATATAAAATGAAAACTTTCCACATTATTGGGAAAATTTTGGAACCATTTATGCTTAAAAGTTTTAATGATTTTTTCACTTTTTTTTTTAGATTGACGGTGTGTTAGAAATATATGTATTGGAATGCTATTTTTTTCGTACTTTTATCTTTTATGCATTTGTCCACTCGTCATTTGTCAGTATTCATATATAATATATATTTAATATATATAATATATATATTATATATTATATATATCTATATATTATAATATTATATATATATATATATATATGATATAATCTATATAATATAATATATATATATAATATATATATAATAAGTAAGTATATATAAATATATAATATATATATATATATTATATTATATATATATATATAAACTATATATATATAATATATAATATAATAATATTATTATATCATATATTATATATATAATATACATATATTATATATAAAATTAATATATACTAATTATATATATATATATTATATATATATATATACTGTAATGTATTGACTATATCATATATAGATCTAGTTCACAGCCTCGGCAGGGCATAGCCCTATTCTAGCATAAGAACTTCCCTAGGTAATTGCTACCTAGGATCTTTAACAGAAACGGCCTGAATTTTTTTATCCTTTAAACCCATTGAAAGTAATTTATTTCTATAGTTGATGCCTTCCTTTTACAAGCACTAAACGAATGAGAGTTTTAAGCGATGACTCTTCCCACGTCATTCTGTTCTTGACATAGGCCAGCGCCCATTCCAAATTCACTAGTGTCCACAAATAATTCCAAATTTTTAAGCATGTGGTGAAAATTCATGAAACTGCCAACTCAATTGAGTCCTTTATTCACCACTTTAGTTTCTCACACTCCTGATTACGTTCGCCTGTTCACTCGCTGGGATCTGTCGGTTTCCTCCCTTTAATGCGTTAAGAGGCACCGCCTTCTCAGAACAGTTTCGAATGAACTTTCACTGGACGTTGATCATACCGAGGTACCACCACAATTCCCCAACGTTATTCTGCCATTCCAATCTATCAATTTGGTCTACATATTTGGGGATCTTTTTAATACCGGTCCTTCTGATGATGGGTTATTGGAATTGAAACTCTTTAAACCCACTTACATTTGCTCACTTTCACCTTTACATTAGTATTGTAAAATCTCTGGAGGACAGGTTCTAATAGGTCTAGATGTTCATCGGATCCCTTTGAAATTATGAGAATTTCATCAACATATATCACAATTTTGTCTCGACTGAACCCTGTCGAAATCCGCTGCATCTCTCTTTGATATACAACATGTCCATTATTGAGTCCTAAGCTTAATCTCTTGAACTGATACTGGTCGCTGACGGTGGAAAATAATGTGTAGTTTCTACTATTTTCCCCCAAATACTTTTGGGAATACCCCATTACTAAACCTAAACTTGTAATATAATGTGCTCCATGATGACCAAAAAAAATTTCCCCTATTGTTGTTAATGGAAAAGCGATCCACTTCTGTCACTTTGTTCATCCTGCGCTAGTCTACGCAGAGAAGCTACGCGCCGTCTTTCTTTCTTTTTTATTGTAACAACTGGGAAGCTTCATTCCAAACCACAAGGCTCCACTATGTCACCCAAATACAGCTCTGTTACGTGCTCTTCTATTTCATCATATGACCTCTGAACAAACCCCCTCGCTTTTTAATAAATTTGTGTACAATCATGTAGTTTAATTCTGTAAGGTGTCATTGATGTTCTGCTCACTTTCCGATGCTTTCACAATGATTCTTCTATTCTTTCGCGTTGTTCTATGATCAACTCATCCATGAACTCTATTTCGTTTTCCAATCTTTCTTTTGTCCATTCTCCCCTATGCAAAATTGCTTTAGTATCTCCAGCACCATTATATTTACTGCAATGGTTTAATTTCAAGCTTCTTCAAACTTTCCTAGTCTACTACCAAAGGTGCAATACCTATCTTTTCACCTTTCCCCAACCGCATCTATCGAGCTGTTAATTCTTTTTGCTAGAAGTTCACTTTGGTCATTTCTTCATTATACTAGACCAAGTAAACCCTTGGACCTATTACTATATCGCTTCTTTTTACCTCCTTGGTTATCAATAGCAGTTCCTCCTGTTTTTCTTCCGTTAACTGCTTTCATTTTTTTCAGAATACACTGAAAATCATTAAAATGAAGGATAAACGTAAAATAAAGTCTGTTAAACGCTTATAACATGATATATTGAGATAGAAAAAAATTGCTTTCTTTTTGGGACTAATCACTAATTGAAATAGTAGCCTGAGCAACAGTTGCCATAGTTGAATTAGTAATGGAGTTTTCTAAAGGAATGGAATATGAATTTGCTCAAGCAAGAATATTATATATATATATATATATAAATATATATAGTGATATTATATATATATTATATATATAATATATATATAATATTATTAAATATATATATATATATATATTATAATATTATATTATAATATATATATTTATAATTATAAAAAAATTTTATAATTAAATTAAACTATTCACAATCTGAAATAGTAGCCTGAGCAACAGTTGCCATAGTTGAATTAGTAATGGAGTTTTCTAAAGAATGGAATATGAATTTGCTCAAGCGAGAATATATATATTTTTACAGTTACACCACCACTCACGGCAAAGCCCTATATTCAAGCGAGTGGGTGTTAAACATTACAAAAATTCACTAACTGACAATTACGTCAGACTGAGCACAGACGCGGCGTTAAAGTGAGGGAGATTAAATTGAGTAGGACACACCAGAAGATGGAAGAGCAATTCCACAAGAACCGAGGTGCAGGAAAGAATGAAGCACCGCAGCGAACTAGTCTGGAGTTGCTGAAATCAACACAAAACTCATGTGCCGACACAGCACCCCCTTGTGCTACGAGGGCGTCTTAAAGGTGGTGGCACGCGAGTGGAAAAGTTCCCTCTCGAGCACTTGCCGCTACGGTACCTATAGAAAAGAATAAAGCCCAAAACATCGCGCCGCAAGAGGGTCAAGTGAACAAGAAAGAACAGGACAGTTTATAAGTCTTTTTGGCCTTTGAACTCGACCCTATCCAAAAGCCTGGTGAGACCTGAGCCCCCAGTATATGGCGAGCTAGTACTACCATACAAGGGCGGCATGAGCGCCCTTGTAATAACTGGGTAACGTGTAAGAGGAAAAAAAAGTCTCGCAGTCTAAACAGAATCCCAGTTTCTTTGAGGCCGCCCTTAGCACACCGTTTGTGATGTGTGTTCCAAAACCTTTGTTTGTTTATGTCTAAGGCCAGGATGTTTATATTGGTCAACAGCGAGCGACGACGAGAACCCCCCCCTCCCCCCGAAAAGAAGGAAGAAAAAAAATTAGGAAAGTTTAAGAAGGTGTCTTAGAGAGGGAGATTTGTAGAAGTTGGAGTTTTAAGAATGGGGAAAAAAAATTTTTCGCCCAAAAACAAAGGTTTTCCAGACGACCCCCATCGGAAATTCTATCCAGAACAAGCGAGAATAGAATCGGAAAGATAAGACGAGAAGGCAATTCTAGAATTAAAAGAAGGGGCAGAATTGAAATATGTTGAAGAATGAAGGGTCGAAGTCACGGCATTATAGTGAATAGAGTAGATGTCTGCAGGTGAGAAGAGTCAGTATAAATAAAAGTAGAATGAAAGTAGGAAATAAGACAGAACCCTGAGGAAGCACCACGATTTAACAAGCAAAAGAGAAGAAGTCGCGCCCATCAGACAACGAGCCGATATTGGAGCGATTGAAGAAAACTAACACATAAGTACGCCAAAGAGAAGGAGGAAACCCAAAAGGAGGGGAGCTGGAGAGCAGCTGACGCGGTGCCATAGTCCGGTGCAAATGCTTTGATATTGTCAAGCGCCACCTGACGTCAAGTCTCCCCGCTAGTTCCTAAGGGCGGAAAACCATAAATCAAGTAAGATAGGAAAGTATATTCCCAGTAGACCTCGAGGGCCGAAAGCCGTACTGGCGATCGAAAAGAATGAATGAGATTCCCGATGATCTAAGAAGTGAGAGTTGAGAAGAGTTTCAAAGGATCTTAGATAGAATACAAGTATTGAAGCTATAGGGCGATAGTTAGAAGGATCAGAGCGGCTTTTTTTTTCGGAATAGTTGACATGTGCGTGCTTTCAACACTGAGGAAAAGTGTTAGTAATGAGACATGAGAATATAGTTTGAGCGAGGGGCGGGTGATAGCCACGAATCCACTCCCTCAAAAACTCGGGGAGGAATGCCATCCGGGCCAACCCCTTCCTAACGTTCGTAGATTTAGGAGCCATGCACCATCGATGTAACAAACAGCAAAAAGCATAGGAAACCTGAAGAGGAGAAGGAGGAGATTGAGAAGGCCAGAATCGTCCAGGGCTTTGAGTAGAAGAAAATAGGAGGCCGAAAGATTGGCCTTTTCAGTTGGAGAATTAGCACAGAACCTATCAGGGCGAATAAGAGGAGGAAAAGATAGATTTACAGAAGTTTGTTAGAGATGTTTTTGGCAAGAGGCCAGAAAGATTTATCAGTAGGCGAACCAAGGAGGTTAGCCGCACTTTCGTTTGAGGAAAGCCCGCTTTGCTCGTCGAAAAGTATCCGCGCAACGATTTCTAGCAGAATGAAAATTAGCAAAGTTGATAGGAGAACGAGAATTTTTCCACTCCCGATACGCACTGTCCCTAGCCTGAGCCAGAGAACAAGCACGGTCGAACCATGGATTAATGAGGAGAGAAAGATTTAACGCGAAGAAGGAAGTACCTGGGCCATCCCATCAACCGATTACAGCTCGCCACCTTAGCGGCAGAAGTCGAAAGCGTCAACCAGATGACAAAGCATCACTCCATTAGAGTTAGCTGTAAACGAACGCAAGACCCCCAGCAAATCAGTCCGATCAAAGTGCCAGAAAAAAAACGCATAGGGCAGGATGGAGCGGTTGGAGAGAAAGTATTAAAATTAAGAGATATAAGGTTGTGGCAGATTTACCATAGGAGCGAGAGGTGGTGTATTTATAGGAGAGAATGATATGGTGAAACATAAGTCGAGTCTGTTCAGAATTGTTGGACGATCCGGAATAGTTAGGTTGTTTGAACTTAGTTTGCTCCAGATCGTGAGACTGCTGAATGATTGCGGCTCCTCCCCACCCTAAATCAGTAGAAGAGGACCTCCAACGCACAGTGTTTGTGTACATTGAAATCCCCTAAATAGAGGACCTCAGTATTTCTGGATGAGAAGATATAACAGTCTCGTGAGAAGTAGTAAGATATTCAAAGAAGGAGTGAAAATCTGTTCTATTTGGAGAACAGTAGCAGAAGCCAAAAGATTATTGTAGTAGAAGAAGAAAGATTTTAAGCCACCAGAAACATCGAAGTTAGGAGATTCGAGATTCACGAGCACGGTGTACAGGAGTATTAATGGTTTACATAGGCACACATCTCCACCTTCAGACGGAATAAATTTGAAATAAGTTAATGTTGGGATACATTAAAAGAAATTAAGGCTGATTCCTACGCCATCTGGTCCCCAGACAAGAGCAAAGGTTAGGTTAGAGTTAGAGAGGTGATATTCCATAGATTCATGATTAGCATTCAGGCCACGGACTTTGGGCAGTCAATAGAAAGCCCCGCGCCCATGGCAAACCTGCCATCTCTCTCTCTCTCTCTCTCTCTCTCTCTCTCATCTCTCTCTCCCTCCCTCTCTCTCTTCTCTCTCCTCTCACAGCCACACAACTACACAAGAATAGACAAAAGCGGACTAAAACAAAAGGAGGAGTCGGGATAAAAATTTAACATAAACTAAATCCCAACAATAAATATATATATATACATAAATTAACATACACACCAAAAAATTATAAGTGACCTTCGTTAAAACCTCAAAAATAAAAAATTATAATACCTTATGTTTAAAAAATAGAAAGAAAATTCTAAAACCGTATGTACAGTAAATATGCAAACTATGTAAAACCTAGAAAACTAAAAACTCACAAGCACTCCCTCACACTAGCAAATTTACTTACGCAAAATTAAAAAGGAAAAACTAGTAATCTATCAGTAAAACTGAAAAGCAAAATAAAGGCTAAAAACCGGAAACGTAACAGTAATATGTAAAGCATGTATGCCAGTAAAATATGTAACGTTTAAAAGTTAAAAAGGTAAGAACTAAAAAACTTCTTAAATTCCAGCCGTTGAAAGATTATTAACGTATGTTTTCCCATCCTGAAATCCATTATATATTATAAGAAATATCAACAACAGCATAATAAAAATTAGCAAATAAGGGTGTTAAATTAAAACCTTAAAAAATGAAATTCTACAAAAAAAAATTAAAAAACGAAATGATTAAAAAACACACCACATCCTCACAACAATGTCAAAGACATCAACTAAATATATATATATATTAAATATATAATATAATATATAGATAGTTAAATATTAAATATATATATATATTATATATATCACTAATATATATATATATATATATAAATATATATATATTAATATATTAAGAGAAGACTTTATGTACTAAGTTCAAAAAGGCAAAATAAAAATCGGATGAACTGTAAAACGTATCTAGGTGTGTGTGTAGGTGTTTGGTGTGTGCGTTATATATGTGTGTAATGTGTATTGTGTGTGTGTGGTGTATAAAGTTTTGTTAGGATTTCAATCATCCTCCACCAAATTTTGACGTCGTGAAAGGATTTTTAATTAACCTTTTCTTGTTGTTCTTTAAGTGTTACTGAAAAGCTCTTCTCTTTGATTGATTTCGGAAACGATTTACGACCTCAAATGAAAATGATTTTTCTTCTCTTTACTTCGCTTCATTATTTTCGGCATTGATGATAATTTATGAAAAATAAAAATAAA
>JABUQX010107712.1:45000-47950 GCA_015478945.1 Trachelipus rathkii
GATATATATAATATATATTATATATTAGTATATTTAGTATATTATTATTATTATATATAATATATATATATATAATATATTATAGTTTTTTAATATATAATAAATATATAATAATATATTATAGATATATATCATATATATATATATTTTATATATATTTATCAATATTTTTAATAATATTATATATATATATATAATATATATATATATATATATATAATATAATATATATATATATATAATAATATATACTATTAATATATATATAATATATATATATATATAATATATAATATATTATATATATTATATATATATATATTATAATAAATATATATAATATATATATATTATATAATATAATTTATATAAAATTAATATATATATATAAAATATATATATAATATATATATAATATATATATATATATATATAAATATTATATATATTATATATATTATATATATTTATATTTTTTATAAATTTTATATATGTATATCTATTTATATATATTTATATATATATTATAATATTATATATATATATATATAAATATTATATATATATATAATAAGATATATATATATAATATATAATATATATATTATATATATTAATTATATATATATATTATAATATATATTATATATATATATATATATATATATATATCTATATAATAATATTATATTATTTATATATATTATATATATTTATAATATATAATATATAAATAATAGTATATTAATATTATAATATATATTATATTAATATATAAAAATTATATATAAATTAATATATATAATATTTATATAATATATATATTATATATAAATATTTATACAGTTGTCACCACCACTCACGGGCAAAGACCTATTCAAGGAGGTGTTACACGCCAAAATTGCATCCGCTAGCGCAAATTACGCAGATGAGCACAGACGCAGCTTTAAAGTGAGGGAGATTAAATTCAGCAGGAAACCACAGAAAGATGGAGAGAGTTCCACAGAGCATAGGTGGCAGGAAGAAGAAAGCACCGCAGCGAAAATATCCTGGAGTTACCAATATCTACATAAAAACTCCTGAGCAGACACAGCACCCCTTGTGCTACGAGGGTGACGTAAAGGTGGTAGCGAGTGGTAAGTTCCCTCGAAGACCTGCCGCTACGAACCTATAGACAAAGATAAAGCACCAACATCTCGCTGCAGAGATAGAGGGTCAAGTGAGTGGAAAGTGACAGAACAGTTTAAGAAGCATTGTGGCTTTGACTCGACCCCTGTCCCAAACGGTTGAAACAAGAGCCCCCCCAGGTATGAAAACAGTACCCATACAAAGGGGCGGATGAGTCCCTTGTATAGCGTAGTAACTGAGAAGAGAAAATAAAGTCTCGCAGGTCTAAAACAAAACTCCCATCTTCTTTGAGGCCGTCCACCATAACCAAACCGTTGTGATATGAGGTTCCAAGACATTTTGTTTATGTGAGGCCGCAGGATGTTTATATGTCAGACAGGAGAGACGCCGAGAACCGGTCGAAAAGAGCATATGAAAGTTAGCAGGTTTTTACGAGAGGGGAGATTGGTAGAAGTTGGTTTTAAAGAATTTAAATTTCACAAGTTGAGACGACCCCAATCGAATTCTACCAGATCAGCGTAGATATAGAATCGGAACGATTGAGACAGAGCAAATTCTAGAAGTTAAAAGAGGGAGTCAGCAATTGAAATGAGTGAAAGAATGAAGGGCGGAGTCCATCGGCATATGAGTGGAGTAGAGTTAGATGTGCAAGGTGAACGATCATTAATGAAAATAGGAATAAAGTAGGGAGATAAAACAGAACCCTTAGGAACACCACTATTGACAGCAAAGAAGAAGAAGTCGGCTCATCAACCTACCAGCCGATATTGAGCGATTTGAAGAAAGCTAGACATAAGTAAGCAAAGAGAAGGAGGAAACCCAAAGAGGGATAGCTTGGTAGAGCAGTGACGCGGTGCCAAACCCGTCAATATCTTTGGATATGTCAACGCGCCAAACCACGCAAGTCCTCCCCGTAGGTCCTATAAGAGGGAAATACCAATAAATCGTAAATAGGAAAGATATCGCCAGTAAGAAACTTGAACTCCGAAAGGCCCATACTGGCACGAAAGAAGCGAATGAGATCCAGATGATGCTAAAATGAGAGTTGAATAGGGTCAAAGATCTTAGATAGAATACAAGAGAGCTATAAGGGCATAGTTAGAAGGATCAGAGCGCTTCCTTTTTTCGGAATAGGTTGAGCATGTGCGCCTTTCCAACACTGAGGGAAAGGTGCTAGTATTGAGACATAAGAGAATATAGTTTGAACTAGGGGCGGGTCATCACGTATATACACAATCGCTCAAAGACTCGGGAGGAATGCCATCCGGCCACCCGCCTTCCTAACGTTCATAGACTTCAGGAGCCCATGCACCCGATCAAAGTAATCACAGCAGACATAGGACACCGAAGAGGAGAAGGAGGAGGAGAAGCCAGAATCGTCCAGGGTTGAGTAGAGGAAAATAGGCGGCTGAAGAGATGGCCTTTTCTCAGTTGGAGAGTTAGCGACGAAGCCATCAGATCGAATAAGAGGAGAAAAGGCAGATTACAGAAGTTATTAGAGATGTTTTTTGGGAAAGAGGCCAGACAGATTTATCAGTAGGAGACCAAGGAGATTAGCGCACTTTCGTTTGATACGCACTGTCTCTAGCCCCGAAGAGTATCCCTGCAACGATTACTAGCTGAATGAAAAATTAGCGAGAGTGATAGAACAAGAAATTTTCCACTCCCGATATGCGCTGTCTCTAGCCGAATGGCCAGAGAAGACAGCACGACTCGAACATGGATATGAGGAGTAGAAAATTTCAGTCGAAAAAGAATTGAAACCTGCTCATCCCATCGAACCGATTACAGCTCCCACCTATCGGCAGAAGTCCGAAGCGTC
>JABUQX010107713.1:0-17500 GCA_015478945.1 Trachelipus rathkii
AGGGAAGGTGAGGAGATAATAATAATAATGGGTGATCTCAATGCAAGAGTGGGAAGGAGGGAAAATGAAGCGGAGAGAATGTTGGAACCGTTTGGAGAAGAATTGAGAAACACAGAAGGTGAAAAGCAAATAGACTTTTGCATGAGGAGAAATTTGAAGATAATGAACGGTTTCTATCGGAAAAAAGATTCGCATAGATATACGAGATATAGGTTGAGTAATAGGTCAGGAGTATAGTTTGATGTCAAAGATCGAATAAATAGATTATTTTATAGTAATCGGATAGAAGGAATAGTAGATAGAAGCGTACAAAGATGATCCGGGTGTATCAATTGGATTCAGAACACAGGTCTGTTAATGAGCTGATCTAAAGATACAAGCGGAGAAAGTACAAGTAAAGGAGAAGTGAAGTACAATAAAAGTAGACTCGTTCAAAGACCAAGATAAGTGATTGAATTATGTAGGTAAAGTAAACGAAAAAATACTGGAGATGAACGGCGAAGAGACTATGGAACACATAGGAAGTATTATGAGAGAAGTTGCAAGGGAAACCCTAGACATTAAATGAATGGGAGGAGGGAGAAAGAAGCTTACACCATGGTGGAATGAACAGGTAAAGAATGCTGTGAGGCAAAAGATGGTAGCATTGAGAAGATGGCTTAAAACAAAAGTGTACAATCTAGAGCTGTGTACGTGGAAGCAAGAAACGAAGCGGAGAGAGTGAAGATGAAGAGGAGGGCAAAGAAGAAGGTGGCTGAGAAGCTAGCAAAGGAACTGATGGATGATATGAAGGAAGGAAAAAAGAAGATATTTAGACTGGCAAGAACCTATAGAGGAGCGAAGAGTAGAGTTTGTAATATCAAAGACAGAAATGAAGAAACATTAGTAAGCCCGGAGGAAAAAAACAAAAGGTGGATAGGAGTACTTTGATTGAGTTGTTAAAATGTTTGGAGGTTTTTAGGAATGCAAAATGTCCAGTTATAGTAAACGAGTAGGGAGAAAGGAGGAGGGAATAATGGATGAGGAATTGAGGAGGGTTAAGGAAAATGAAGAGCGGAAAAAACACCTGGTGAGGATGGATAAATATTGAGCTGGCCTGAAGGAGGGGATGAGAGGGGCTGAAAACGCCGCTGATGCTGAGAATTTTCTGAACAGGTGTTTTGGGTGGAGAGCAGTGTGCGGAAGGTTGGGGAAGTCAAGTAATAGTTCCCGATTTATAAGGTAAGGGGGACGTAGGAAATTGTACAAAATTAGTAGGAGAATCGTGCATTATAAGATCATCATGGCGAAGCTTATATGAAAGAATATGGAAAGAAATAGAGATAGAATAGAGCTGAGATTAGGTGAAGAGCAATAAGGGTACAGAGGTGGCGGAAGAGCTTGTAATTTTAATGTTTAACAGTTAGAGAGGAATGATACAGGAAAAGACATGGTAATACATATAGTAAAGGCATCATATTGCTTTTATAGCTTGAGGAAATCATTTGGACTCTGTACCCAGGAGGAAGCTTGTGGAGAGTCTTTAGAGGGATTATGGAAGTTGAGACCGACGAATTTATGGCAGTTAAAAAGTGACATATGTGAATAGCATAATTAGGGTAAGAACAGGATATTAAAAACGAGGGGTTTGAGGTAAAACTGTAGTAAGGCAGGGTAAGTGTGCTGGTCGCCGATATTGAGTATGATAGCGTATTTGACAGCATCAGTCATAAGAGGTGTAAGGTGCAGGTATAGAGTAGATTGAGGGAGACATCAGTGATATACGAAGCAGCAGAGTCGATTGGCGTGTTGGAGGTGGAGAGATGGTGAGGGTAGGCAAGATGGTCTGACTGGTGTTTCGGCGAAGAGAGATTGAGAGAAGGGTGCTGTGAGTTGATTGTGATGTATATTGAGTGGAAGAAAACAGAAATATAAAAATAAGCTAGTGACTGAGTTAAAGTTGAAAGTAGTCTTAAATGGATTTAGAAGCAGAGAATTGAACAAAGAGCTCTGCATTAACATATATAGGAGGCAATATATAGGAAGAGAAGGGGGTGTACAAAGGAAATTACGGGTGGGATATGATGCAGAATGGCACTAGCTGAAAGCGAGCTAGTATACCCCATCTGAAGGATAAATATAAGTGAACAGATAGAGGCTGAAGTAAGAGTCAGAGTATAACGCGGAGGGAAAGGGGTGTTTCGCGCACCAATACTGTGAGTTATTTGGGGTTAGGGGCACCAGAGAGACGAGTGGAGCATGACGGGGAGAGAGGAGAGTAGCATATTTGCGATCGCAGTGTTAGATGAATTGCTGATTGAGGACAGTGTGGTGGAAGACGCGAGAATGGAGAGCTGGAGTGAATCGCAAAACGATACACTGGAGAGAGAGCGTGGTGTGAAACGCCCTGATGAATAAAGTGGGACCGCAGTCCAAGACTAAGAATGCAGATTGGGGCTGTCATCCAGTGGTATGATCTGGGAGAGTGAGAGAGACGCACGGGAGGCAGAGTTATGGAGCTTAAGAGGTATGATTGAGAGAGAGAAGAAGAGAGAGATGAAGAAGAGAGAGAGCGAGAGAGAGAGATGAGAGAGTGGAGGAAGAGAGAGAGAGGAGAGAGAGAGAGAGAGAGATGAGCGAGATGTGAGAGGAGAGAGAGAGTTGCCAGGGAGGGGTGATAAGGTGAAAGGTGGAGCTGGTGTGAGATGCGGGTGGGTAGTGAGGCATGATGGGGGAAGTATCGGCGGAATAAAGATGGAGAGATACAGTGGAGGGATCATTGAGGAGACCACCAGATGCCTGACCATATGGATGAAGCTGATGGGCGGGGATGGGATTGGTGGAGTGGGACAAAACAAAGATGGAAGCAGAGTTGGCCCCACTAACGGCGTCGGACGAGCTCTGAGTGGGCGAGCGACTGGAGATTAGGTATAGATACTTACAGATATACCAGTATTCTTGAATAGTGATTGAGATTGAAAGAAAATTAACCTGTTGCAGAGTTGTTCCTCAATAAATAGGCCTAAATACTCCCACTAATGGTGTGAAACCTGTGAGCTTCGTCTCGTGAGTTTAATGTTAAAAATGATGATACTTCGCAGGTACTGTGTCTGAATTTGATGGACCAAGCGTCAAAGACAGACACCTCTAGCCACGCACGGTTGAGGATGGCCGCAGTTGGTCTTTGGAAATGTAAACACCTTGGTCGGCTTTCTTACATATTGTGGCTGAGTGCATCATTTGGAACTGTATTCTTTGTCCTACCGCGTCAGCTACGGAGCAAGCGAACCACATCTGGAATCTATAGGAATAGTAGTAATATATATGTAGTTATATAGTATATATATAATAGTAGTATATATATATATATACTAGTATAGTATATAGATTATATACTAACGTATATATTATATCATATATACTTATATAGATATTATATATAACTGATATATATTATTTACTTATTATGACGTATGTATATAAGTTTTAGAGATATATATTATCTATATATTATATATGTTATATATATTATGTATATATTATATATATAATATATATATAATATATATATATAATATTATATATATATTATGATAAGTTATATATCTAATAATATATATTGGACGCCTATATAAACTTTCATTGCGAAGATAAATATGCTTTTTTTCTTTACCATTTTTTTTCACACTACCCGACACTCAGTTTGAAATAGCAATTGATTAAGACGCTGATGAGAAAGATACGAAATTTGAAAGTATAATTAAAATTTAATAATAAAGTAAGCGAAAACGTTCATTTTGCATGACAAAAAAAAAAAGCGCATTTTAGTGCTAATAACGTGAGATGCAAATTTAAGGTAGGGTTAAAGATAATTGTTACGGGTAAAATACGTTCCGTATTGTTAATAATATATATATATTATACTATTATATATGTATTAGTTATATATATATATATATATAGATATATATATAGCTGATATTATATATATATGTATTATATATATCTATAATATGTTATAAGTAATTTAGTACTATCATATATACTATATTTTATATATTCTGTTTATAGCCACCATAACAAAATAATATATGAACTCTGAACTTAGAGAGGCAGTAAACCGCACCGGTAACCTATATGGATGGACTGATGGCGAGTAAACTCACTAAAGCCTATTTGATCGACGATGCCAGTAAATTTCGACCCTAAACCTATATGGATGGCTACTTTGCGTAACAGTTTTTCTCTCTTGTTTTCGGTAAGATTTTTGCACCCTACAAGAAAGATATCACGAGAACCGTCACTCCTGTCCCGAGCGCTGCCAGAACGTACAAGCTGCTAAAAGTACGAAATTGTTTTAATAATCCTTTTTTTTTTAATTTAAATTTTTTGAATCCTGCTCATCAGCACTCACATTTATTGGGTGTAGTACAATATAAATATGAATGATGCGAAAAAGTTAAAAAAACAAGCACGATTATAGGCCCATCTAGAACACTCATAAGGATATATAATACACCATATATATATATATATATATAAGTATTATATTATATATATAAATTTCCTATATTATATAAATTATATTTTATTAGTAAATAAATTAAAATTGTGAAGTTATATATATATTAGTTAGTATATATAATATATATATATATTATATATATATATTATAGTATATATATATATAATATAGTAATTATAGTATTATAGCATACACACACACTCATATGTATAGTATATATATAGAGCTATATAGATAATATATATAAATATGTATGATATAATATATATATTATAGTATATATATAATATTATATATATATATATATAGATTATTAATTATATACGTTAAAAGATGTAAGTTTTTAGTTAGGATAGTTTTATAGCATTTATATATATATATATATATATATATATATTAATATATAATTAAAAAATTCACTCTTTCGCCATTTTCTGTCGTCAGCGAGAGAGGTCTAAAGGTTGAATATTCTTAATTTATAAAAAGTTTGGTTTACTTAGATGGAAGATCGTAAAAAGATTTTTCAACCGCATTGATAACAGCAAAAACTTTTAAATTGTATATTGCGTTTTTAATAGCATTGGCAGAGAATATTTTAAAGAAGACATGAATTCTAAATGCAAACTTAAAGCAAATTAATATCATATGAGTATTATAATATATATATATAGTAGGTCATATATATATTAGGTATATTATAATTATATAGTAATAGATAGTATATATATATATATAAATATATATATAGTTAATATATATAATACTATATATATAAATATATAGTGAATATATATTATTATATATGATATTATATATATATATGTAATATAGTAATGGATTTTTGAGACATTTTAGTATTAATATATTATATATAGTATATATATAGTTATATATATATATTATATAATATATATTATATATAGCGTATATATTATATTAGTAGTAGTAGTATATATGTATATAGGGTGGGATGGTTTAAATCAATTTGGTTTAAACCATTGGTTTAAGCGATGACATTGACAAATGTACATTGGTTTATGCATTATACAAAACCATGTATAAATATTTAAAATATATATTTATTAAAGGTTGATATACACATATACAGATATGGTCACCTGAATTTTTCAATCGAAGAGTACTGAAAGGAAATTAAACGAAGTTTTTTAGCTGAAAAATTAAGTTGCCAAAGATATTGATTATATATATATAATAATAAGTATATATATATATATATATTTATATATATATATAGTATATATATATATATAATATATATATATATAGTATATATAATATATAATATATATATATATATAGTATACTATTTTAAAAACCCTTAAATGCTAACTAGGGTAGAATTATATCAAACAACACATTAAAAACAATTTACTTTACACCGAGCATATAAAAACTGATAAATTTCACTGCGTTAGTTTATCAACGTTCATCAACTTACGCAGAAGTTCATGTTCTGAGCTTAGAAACAGGCCCAAATGGTTGTGTGCGTAAAGCTCGTTCTGTTGAATTTTATCAGTTTTTATATGTTTGTTAGTAAAGTGTTTTTAAATGTGTGTTTAAATATAATTACAATTATATTTAGGCACTAAGGGTTTTATAAAATAGTATATATAAGAAGCGAGTTTCCTAAATTCAATATATATATATAGTATATATATTATATATGTATATACTATATATATATATATTAATATTACTAGTAGTATATATATACTAGGGTGGTGGACTAGTGGAAACGCCAGAGGGAGGCTAGAATACAGAAGGACCTAGAAGAGAGAGAGAGATATTGGAAGAAGAAAGGATAGTCAGAGGCGATTTATTGAAGTGATATGAAGTCGAATCCTGCAATCTACTGAAGATTTGAATTGGAATATATATATATTACAGGAAGTAAGAGAGAGAGAGAAAAGCAAGAAAATTGATATACATATCTGAGTGGTAGAAATTTCAAGGAAAAGAAAATTAAGAGATTTGGATTTTTATAATGTAAAATTTTAAATCATTTAAATTTATTTCATTTGTAAACTGGGTTGGAGCAGCCAAATTTTTGAAATCATTTCTTTTGGCCTATTTTGGATAATTAAATACAAATATAAAAATTATAAAGAAGAAATTTAAAAATAAATTTGCAAAAACGTGGAGCTGCGTTTCCCAAGGCTCTACTCGTCGAGTCATATAGAGTAATTTTTCCAGAATTCTCGTTCGCCACTGGTAGGCAAGGAGTGGATGGAAAAGCTCCTTCTATCACATTTATCTTTGCCCGCGAATGGAGTGGTGATATAGCGTATTAACACTATAGTAATGAAACAAGTGAGGTTTGGTGATAATGGAGTAAAGTAATAATAATGGGTAATGATATATTTTTAGATATGGTGAATAGTTGTAAATAATAGATTAATATATAGTGAAATATTATATAGAAAATATAATATATAGTAATAACAGTGATTGTGGTGAATATATGATAAATAATAATTACAGTGTAAATATTTAGTTTATGAAAATTGTTTAATATAGGTGAATAGTGGTAAATATATTAAATATATTGTTGAAATATTGTGTAAGGATAACAATGATTAATATTGAAAACATTCGTGCAGTGATAGTGATAAGTAGTGTGGAATAATAGGATTAATGATAGTGTTAGTATTTAATAATAGTAGTGATGATTTAATTTGTGTATATCTATGTATGTGTATGTGTATATGTATTTAGGCTATGTATATGTATTATGTATGTATATATAATATATTAGCCGTTATATATATTATAGTTTTTCTTTAAATTATTACTCTTATTTAAAAAAAAAAGAAACCCGCACAATAGCTCAGTGTTAGAGCACGTGCGCCACAAAGCAGAGTGGTCCAGGTTCGGCAAAGCTCTGGTCGGGTGGGAGGAGATGTGAGCTATATCTCATCCTTGGGCTTGGCTCGTCCTGCTCGACGTTAAATCAGTACAACCTATCTTGATTAGGGCTCTGCCGGAGTGATGGTGTTTATCCTGTAACAAAAAAGAAAAAAGAAAAAATATATATATAAATATTTATAAATATATATTTATATTAAATTTTTAAACTATATACAATATTTTTTTTTTTTTTGTAGAAATTTAACTGAAAATTCAAATACCATTCTTGTTTTTGAGCTCTTGAATATTTCATTTTTCTACACATCGATGCAACATTCAAAGATTATAATGAAAACTCTTTGTGAGTTGATGGCCCAGGGCAGCATTAACCAAGCTAGATGGCAATGACTGTAAACTAAGTGATGCTGTTTAATATTTGGAAAAAGATGAGGAACATGAAGCTAGAACAGCTTAATCCACCACTCAACGGACAAGATTTAGGGCAGAAGTAGAAAGGGAGTATCATCAGGCAGTAACAGAAGCTCACTTATTGGCGGATATTTTTAACCCAAGATATCAGACCGCAGTGCTTCCAGAGGGTGAGTATTCAAAAGCAATGGAAATTATGGAAAATGAGTATCCGGAGTTGATGGAAAATTTGTATAAATTTAAGAGGCAATTCTCCTCCATTTCATAAAAGTTACCTTTATTTACTCTGTTGCTAGCAGTGACTCCTTCATCTTGGTAAAATCTATCAAAGAAAAATTAGATGAGAAGGTTAATATATAAATAATAAGTAAGCATATTGTCAAGCAACTTCATCAAATGAATAAATCTGAAAGGGTATGTTTGCACTTTCGGACTTGTGAGACAGCAAACATTAGATAATAGGTGGGCAACTGCTTTTAGGTCAGGGAAAGTTAGTTTGTATAGTGTTTGTATTTTCATAAATCATTAGTCTAGATCCGACTGATAACAATGTTTTGAATCTCTGCTCTCTCTCTCTCTCTCTCTCTCTTATCTCCTCTCTCTCTCTATATTATATATGTATATATATGAGTATATATATATATATACTATAATATATATGATATATATAGTAGTAAAATCTATACTAATTATATATATATAAGAATGTATATATATCTTATAGTTATATATATAGATATATATTCGCTGTATTGAGCAAATATAAAAGGTTAAATTCAGAATTAATGTTGTATGTTCATTAGGTTTATTTGATATAAACTTTTCTTTATAAGTTTTGTTTTTTTGGTAAAGTAATAAAGTAATAACCTTTTTTTCAAGATAGCAGTTTAATACGCATTATAATCATACTCGCAGTCATACGGGTCGTGTGTGGTGCTGAGACGTTCGTCTTATATTTTACTTATTGAGTTTATGTAAACTATAAACTTCAAAAAATAATAATACTTTTATACCAGTTTTTTGTTTCTCAAGAACAATTTTGAAATTTAAGAATATGTGTAAGAAAAATTGAGGAATTTTTAAAATATGTGTTAGCAAATGTATAACAGTTCCCAGTAGTGATTTTTGCCTTTAAAACATCTATTAAATACCATTAAACTATCATTAATAACCATCAAGTAGCAAGGTAAAAAACAAAATAATACAAAAAAAAAACCCTATTAATTTTTAATTATGAAATGCATTATAAAAAAAACATGGTTTTTGGTTTTTTTTTAAACAAAAAAAACATGGTTTTTTTCCAACCCTTATATATATTATATAAATATAGTATGTATATATATATCTTAGGTATATAACTTATATATATATATACATTAATGATATGAGTAGAGATAGTATATTAGTAGTAGGGATAGTGTAATATATATATATATGTATATATAGAATATATAATGTATAAGTATTTATGTATATAATATATCAGCATATATATATATATAGTATACTATATATAAATATAAGGTATAATAATAGTATAGTAATATATAATAATATATATATATATTATATATAATATATATATATATATATATATATATATATATATATATATATATATATATATATATATATAGTATACTATAGTATAGGAATCATCGACGAGTTATATAATTATAATTATTAATATATATATATATATATATATATTCACTATATATACTATATGATAGTATATATATATAAGTATGTATATATATATATATAGTATATTACATAAATATATAATCTATATTATATAGTATTATATATATAGTATATATATATATATATATATATATATATATATATGGAACAAAAAAAATTTTTTTTGTCTTTTCTTTTGAAAGCATTATTTCTAATTGTTTCTGTGTAGAAAGCAAAGAAAATAACACTTTTTATTCCCTTCAAACTTTGCTTTGTTACCTTGACATCGCAGTTTTCAAAATATTTTGCATTTCAGAGAAATTACATAATTTTAAATACTGAACTATACTTTGTTTCCTGAACGTTCTGGCAACTTAAATGACGAAAGAAATACAGATACCGTAAGCTCATGTATCAATATAGTTAGTTGAATTTTTTATGAAGCGAGCAATGCACCCTGTGGAATTACATCTGGTAAAATGTGCGAGGCCTATAAGGTATATTTTGGCATGACTGTTGGGGACCAAGACAAACAATGAGCTCCTCATTTCACGTGCGAACTTCTAGAGAACCAAGACAATTAATATATATATATATATATTATATATGTATACATACATAATCATATATATATTATATAATATATATATAATATATATTATATATATATATAGTCTATATAATATATATATATATATATATATAATATGTATATATATTGTATATATATATTATATTATATATAAGCGAGGGTTCTTAGGTTCGCAACTGTCGGAGGAGAAATGGTGAGTCTATTCCCTTCTTTGGCGCTTGGCTTTCGTACCTGCTTGACGTTGATTGGAGTACCTCCCCTCCTCCTCGCGTTTGATTATGGGCTCTGGCTCCCTGAGCGGTCGGTGTTTTATCTGTTGAAATTATCTAATATATATATAATATATTATATAGATATATATGGATATATATATATATGTAGATGACGGTTATTTATGTATATATATCTATATATAAGGAATAACAGTTTGATATATATTATATATGTAAAATATTAGATTTAAAATATCTATGATATATGTAAATTATATAAATATATATATATAATAGGCTATAATAATTGTATAGGTATATATATATAATATTTAGTACGTATATTATTATGTTAGTATATATTAAGTTATATAATTCACGTAGATTATATATCAGATGTATTATATATAACATATATATCTTTTTTTAGCTAGTATATTATAATATTAGTAGTGTTTGCTTGTTTTGAAGTTGATAGTTAGGGAAATCTTTAAGTAGCGAATTGGTTGAATCATGAATGATATTATTTTAATAACGAAGAGTGGCAGATTTTAAATTTGGATATTTGTTTTACTTCGCGCAGGTTGGTTCAGAAGGGGAAATTAAGACCCGATTCGCAATCCCTACCCGCGAATTTTGGAGAAGCCAACTTAATCACTCCCAGGCAATAGCTTCTGTTTGGTGAACCCGTCCAAGGCGGTCCGAGCTGCAAAAATGCACCTGCTATAATATATCCAGACCTTTCGTCATTCATTGCTCAAGTGCCACACTCTCCTGAGCTCCTTGTACCCATTTCTCCAAAGGGAAGACAGTCATCTTCAGAAGAAAACAGCAACTCAGAAGACGATGAAGTCGTTGATCCTGACTATATATAGAGTAGCTGAGGAGAGAAACTTGCATATTTTACCCAACCAAGAGTTCGAGGCAAACCGCCTTGGAACCGAGATTCTTGTCTTTAAAGTCGCAATGCAGGAGCTTTTGACGTCGATACTGAAGCAAGTGGGAATTTGTTTACATGAAAGTGTTGCAATCATTTTCAAAATCACTCTCTTCAACTTTTTTCACCAATCAAGATGTTCTTTGCTTTTGCCACAATGTGACAGGCTTGTTTGAAGCACTTGGAAATGCCCGTAACCCCTGCTAGTGGTGCCTCTCCATTGATAACTCATCGAAGAGTCTCAAAGCTGTGCTACTTCGTAACGGGAACTTGCATCCATCTTTTCCCTTGGCTCACTCGGTGCAGCTCAAAGAGGAACACAGCAGCGTGAAGATATTGCTAAATGCCTTGAAATATGAAGAACACAATGGAGAAGTTATTAGAGATTTCAAAATGGTGATTTTCCTGATTGATCTCCAAGGCAGCTTTACCAAGTTTCCATGTTACCTTTGTCTCTGTGACAACAGAGCCTCCGCAGAACACTACCAAAGGCGGAATTGGCGACAGCGGTCTGAGTTCATTGTAGGAAAGAACAATGTCAAATGTGAGCCTCTGTTGGACCCCTCAAAAATTGTTCCTCCACTACACATAAAATTAGGCCTCATGAAACAGTTTGTCCAAGCTCTAGATAAGGAGTCTTCAGCCTTCATCTACCTGCAAGGCTTCTTCCATAAGCTGTCTGAGGTAAATGTCAAAGTGGGTGTCTTCGTCGGACCACAAATTAAAAAGATCATAGAGTGCAAGGAATTCCCGAAGAAGCTGACTAGGACAGAAAAAGCATCTTGGAACGGTTCTGTTTTAAGCGCCTCTACTAAGGATCGTATAACGAAAACATGATTGGGGACTATATTTGGGGATTGATTCGTGAAAGCAACTTACCGTTTAAGCGTAAATCCAGAAAAACTTCTCAGTTCTAAAATTTTTGAGGTCTGTTTTATAAAACTAAGAATGAATGAATGATAGTTTTGTTAAGTTTACACATAGTAAATCTGTGTTTACTCCAGTACATAAGTAGCTGAGATATTCACCCATTTTTCATATTGGCGTTCTTATTTGTTGAAATATCGTTTATCCTGGTCACAAAATCAAAGGTTTGGAGGAAATATTGGCCAGTTTTCATATCTTTTAGGTATAAGAAAATAGGAAATTACAGTTGTTGTCCAAAGACAAGTAATGTGTTTACATAATGTATATATAGTATATATATATTTATATATACTATATATATATATTATATATAGTATATTAGTATTATATATTATATATATTATATATATATAGTATATATTAGATGTAAATACTGCAATTAAACCGCAGTTCAATTTGTATAGATAAAATAACTCCTTGAGTGAATCTTCACTTACCAGGATTAGATCCCGGGCCCTCGCGAACGGTATGCCAAGCGCGTTACCACTCAACCACGACAAGCTAAAAAGATACGCGACTTAAACACCTATAAAAGAGTGCTCTATTCAATAGGAATAAGGACCGCCTATGACCTTTGACCCGAGTGCAAGCGGAGATGCGTGGCTAAGGTATCTGTCCTGACATAGGCGGTCCTTATTCCTATTGAATAGAGCACTCTTTCATAGGTTTAAGTCGCGTATGTTTTTATATATTTTTTTCATATATTGTTAGTATATGATACTAGCAATTAATTAGGATGCTGATGAGAAAGGTACGAAATTTGGAAAAATTAATAATTTAAAAGCAAAAACGTTAATTTTTCATGAGAAAGAAAACGCATTTTAGTGCTAATACGTGAAAGAATTCAAGTTAGGGCAAAAAATAAAGTTCCTGGGTAAAATACGTTCCGTATTTTTTTTTTCATTAGTAGATTCTGTGTTTACATAACAAAATATATCATAACCTGAACTTTGAGGGCAGTAAACCGCAAAATAACATTTGGAGCGACGATGCAATAAAACTTAACCTAACCTATATGGACCGACGATGCAGTAAATTTCGACCTAACCTACATGGATTTATTTTGCCGTAACAGTTTTTCTCTTTCTTTCAGGTAAGATTTTTGCACTACAGAAAATATCCCGAGACGTAGCTCAGCCCCGGGCACTGTAAAACGTACGATGCGTAAAAAAGTACGATATTATTAAATAATTGCTTTTTTTTTGTATTTGAAATTTTTGATCCTGCTCATCAACACTCAAATGTATTGTTAGTATAATATAATAACAATATATGAAAAATAAAAAAAAAAAAACATTTGTCTGCGCCATGAAACTTTAGGAAGGACCTTTAATATATATATATATATATATAATATATATATATAATATATATATTATTCATATAGTTAGTATATATATATATATTTAATATATGTATATATATATATTATATATATATATAATATTATTATATAATATATATATATATTAGATTGATAGAATTTATGGTATCCTTGTTACTATAACAAAACTTTCAATATTTGATTAGAATGATAAGCAACCTTAATTCTAAACCTTTTTCTATCCATTATTCTGTGGTTATGAGACCTTAATTATGTATTAATATAAAAAGAGGCAATATTCAGGAATGCCCTTCCCTGTTATTCATTACCATAAAAGTTATTTTTAGAAGGTGAATTAAAAAGCAATATGGAAAAGCCTCGGTAGCAATGTAAAATGTATTCTTTGAGGTATAAATAGCGGACAAATATAAATCCAAATTTCAGTGCCAATGTTACCGTGAATGGGAGAGGATATGTTGATCGCTTCTCTGAGAGGTAATGAACATGATTTTGGGAAATAATATATTATTCAGGTATAATATTAACTATATTTTGACAGTTTGAAAAAGTAAAAGAAGTAATAGTTACTCTATAGTTGTTATTTACAGAATATTATAATTCGTTTGATGATAAATGTTCAGCGATTAAAATAATTACTAAAGTGAATTACGAAAAAAAAGTTTACTCCAGGACTTTCATAGTAAGTACAAAAAATAATTCCGAAATACAATGCTGTTGTTGATTGGGAGCAAATCATGGGTGGAATGGACCTGCGAATTTGAGAATTTGAATTCAACGTAAAGAAGAAAACTTGGTTTATTTTAATTTGGTTGTGGATATCAAGTATTTTTGGCTGTGAGCAGTTGTAAGTTATCTAGAATCCTTATTAGTAATATGACATAAGCATAGTGCGATGTGCATCGCATATACTGAGGTTTCAGTAGACAATGCATGCACAGATTGTTTAAGAAACCAAAAATTTAAGGCAATTCAACATTCTACAAAGATATACGCTGACTTACAGAAATTTTTCTTTTGTTTTTTTTTTTTTTTTTTTTCATTACTATGGAGTTAGTAATGTGTTTGTTTGTAAACAATTATTAGCTTGAATTATTTTTGACTTTTTAATAAGAAGGTTTCACGAAATTGCCGCGGTATTTTGAGGAAGTAGAAAGAATTTACGAATATAAGACATTTAGTTTACTTAAACAGTATATACTATAAAACTAAGGGCAGAACTGATTTTTTCTACGGAGACAAATTTGCGGAGGAAGTGGTTTTAATATTCAGTGATATTTAATAATCTTTTAATATTGATATATATGGGCTAATGTTTAATAGTGGGTTGTATTTATAAAGTTGTTGAATTGGTAGGTATATGTGGGGGATGAAAAAATTTTTAAATAGTTAATAAAGATTTTAATCGATAAATAAAGTTTTTAAGGGGGTAACAAGTTTTTAAAGAGAAAAGATCAACGCTAAAAGACGTGGTGGGAATCCACAATACTAACGAATTTCGGAAGACTAGGATATAGCGTACCGTTAAATAAACTCTTTATTTATGATATTATTTCTATATTTTATATTTGATCATTTTTTCATATATAATCATTTTTAAGATTTTTCTTTTTTCTTTTGTGGGTTTCAGTATTCTTCATCTGTTATGTGGTGCGCGCTACATCAATTTTGGTAAGGCGTGGGTGGTGCGCCTTAGGTGTTGCGGGGGAGGGCAAGGCTTTCGCTCGTGTAGGGACTGGGGAGCTCCACAAACAGGCGTTCGCGTTCTGATGGAGCGGAATTTAATCTACTAGTGAAGAAGAAGAGGAACCGTATGGGGCATCGGAAAAGAGGAAAACTATTAATGGAGTGGGTGGTCGCTGAAAGCGAGGGAAGGTAACGACGGAATACATATGAAGCAGGCAGCGAAAAGTGAGGAGTGTTAAAGTGTATCATGAGGTTGGATGGTGTTATAGGGTACAGATAACATACGCAAGAAAGGAGAATCGAGGGAATGGAAGTGGATTTTGGAAAAATACAGAGATTAGTATAATATCCCAGTGTGGTGAACGAGAGATGGGAAGGGCGAGGGAAAGGGAGTTGAGGACAAGTTAGCAGGAAAAGTGTGATTGGCTAGAGATATACAAGGTAGGGGTTGTGCTAGTACAGGTGAGTTCGAAGGATACAATGTTTGGGTTAAACAAGTTGTGGATAATTTAGAGAGGGGTTATTAATGCCGGGTTTTTATATGTGTACTTTTACTGCTATCTTTCTTAGCTTTAGGAATTATTTACCCGTAAAGAATGCTTATATAGTGGAGTACGGAGTAGAGAGTTAAATGAAAGTTTCGTGTAGATTTATGAACGACATAATGAGTAGTGTTGGAGCTCGCACGTTGAGATGATTGGTCCTCCAACTGGTAGTTCCTAATTCATACGGGTAATGAGTGAGTGGAATAACTATGAGTTGACTCTTGATCTTTATTGTGGAAGGTGGGATTTATAGATTATGCAGGAGTGGGAAGCGAGGGGATTGGGAAGTAATAATAGGACCCTTGGTTTTGAAGCGTAGGGGAGGACATGTTTTAAATTGTAGAAAGTATATTAGTTATGAACGGGTATTATTGTGTGATGAAGAAGGAGAGATGCAATTACATAGTGGGAATACTCTGGTTCAAAGAACAGTTGGAAAATCATAAGTATAACATGCCTGCCGAGCATGTGGAGTTTATGTGTGACTGCGGTGGGGGAGGGAGCGGTCACACTTCCGTCAGGATTTATAGTGTTGTGTGTATAATTGATAGGGATAGAGAGTAGAGGCAGGTTACGATAGTATGGTGTGAAAGGTTGTATTTCTAAGATTTGGGGCGTGGGAGGGGGAATGATCGATGATCACTATTATATGTGGTTCCTACGGTTATACAGTGAATGCGGGGTGGAGCACGTGCTGGACGGTTAGGGAAATGGGCGGAGAAAAGAGGATAGTAGAAGTGATAGATAAAGGTGGAAAAATTGGATGAGCACGATAGGTGTCACTGAGGGTACGTTTTTAGTTTGAAGGTTAGAGGGAGGTACTAGAGTGGATGAGACGTTTGCAGAGAACTGAGGATATTGGGTACAAGAAGCAGCTGCGATGGGGTGGAGTGAGTGAGATTTTGAAAGGAGGCAGTATGTGAAAGGCTAAGAAGGGTATGATGGAAGTAAAAAAGGGTGGGTGTCAAGCTGAAAGGAAAAGAGGAGGATATGGTCGAGTGAGGATGGATTGAAGATGATAGGTCGGTGAAAGGAAAAGGACGCTTATGGTGAAATGGTTGGGGAGAGTGGAGAGGGACAACGGGAGGAATATAGGAAGGGTCTAGAGTGGAAAGCACGAGAGGGCGGTTGGGAGGGACGGTAAGAGAAGAGCAAAAAGATGATGGTGTAGATATAAGTGATCGGAAAATTTTTGAATCGGGGAGCAAGATGTCTCTGGAACGAGGAAGTGAAATCAAATAAAAGGAGAAGAAGGAGGGGTTTGGGGGGAGAGTGATTATGGGAGGTAGATGGGGAGTTGGATATGGAGGAGAGATAGGGTGAGGATAGAGGTGGGGGGAGTATTTAGTGGGTTATTGAATGAAGTGTGGGGGGGACGGGGAGGAAGATTCTGGCAAGATGGTGAGATTGGGGAGTGAAATTGGGGAGGAGGGGGGGATGAAATACAAATGGAGGAATTTATTAGGGCCTTGAATAAAGGAAAAAAGGGAAGTCCGCGGTCTGTGATGGGTGAGAATGGAAATGGTTGCAGAAGGGAGGTGTAGGGGATGGAGGAATGGCTGTATAGGTTATAAAATATATGTTGGAGGAGTGGTGTGGTCACAGGATTGGGAGGATGGTTGTTTGGTTCCCCTGAATAAGGGGAAAAGGGGATAGGATGGAATGTGGATTATAGAAGGTCATATGCCTTTTTAAGTGTGGTAGGGAGTGTATGGAATACTGTTGAGAGAGTGAGAGGTTTAACGGAGGGGAGAATGGGGAGAAAAGGAGGA